>VWZK01016949.1:0-47950 GCA_013396935.1 Baryphthengus martii | reverse complement strand
GAGGGGGGGTGGGAGGAGGAGGATGCCGGTGGAGAGGGGGGGTGGAAGGGGCCGAGCTTCCCACAAACCAGGGCTATGTGCGAGGAGAAAGTGCATCAGAACGGGGAGCGCCAGGCGAGGGGGCACTTCCGAGCGAGCGACGGAGCGGAGGGAGCGTAAGGGCCGGGCAGCGGCAGACAAAGAGAAGGGAGGACATGAGCCAAGGCAAAGGGGGACGGCAGGGGATCAGCTGAGGTAAAACACGCAAGGAAAGCGCTTCCCCCTCCGGCACATCCCTAAGAAGCGCAAGGACAGGTTTCCCCCCGACCACCTCCCCCCGCCTCCAGCTTTGGGCAAGAAGACAAAGAAGCGAGTGGCCCTAATGGGGAAAGGGGGTGAGAAAGGAGGGGAGTCGGGGGAGCCGGAGGCGCAGCTCCGCTTCTACACCTGGGAAGAGATCCAGAAGCACAACCTGAGGACGGACAAGTGGCTGGTGATAGAACGAAAGGTTTATAATATCACCAAGTGGGCAAACAGACACCCGGGGGGTCACCGAGTGATCAGCCACTGCGCCGGCGAAGATGCCACGGTAAGGACTCCCCATCCAGCCCCGCTACGGGCTGTGCCCCCCACTCCCCAGCTCTCACCAGCAACCTCTGACAGGTCATCGCATTCCTGGTGGTCACTGAGGAGTGACCCCTTCTCCCCATCTCTCTAACACCTGCTGTTGCACCCAGCTCGTCTCTCTTCGCTGCTTTTTTAGGAGCGAAAAGGTCGCTCCCAAATAGGACGCGACTCCTTGACCATCAACCCGGTTTAGCCATGGAAATTCCCAGCATCTGGAAGATCGGTTGGGAGAGATTGCTCGGCTCGCCTTAAATCCCGCTGGTTTGTCTTTTGTCTCGTGTTTGTGCTGTGCCTGGAGCTCGGAATTCAGGAGCAAGGTGTCCCAAGCCTTCCCTTCTTTAGTGTGTAGCTCATGACATGCAGAGTCACGGCAGCCACGCACCAGAAAGGGTTAAAAAGAGGCCAGGCTGTGTGTCAGAGCTGCTTCTGTGAGGAGGGTGAGCTTGACGATTTCAAACAAGGGGCTTTTTAAGGTGTTTTTTTTCGCCAGGAGAGAATTCTCTAGAGAATTTAGTTACAGGTTTCTACAGAAAAGAAAAGGGGAAAAAAAAAAAAAAGAAAACCATTTGCTGCTGCTACAGCTGCTGTCACACTTCCTAGCTGGGCTCATCTACCTCTCATGTTTCAGCAACTTAAAAAAAAACAAAAAAACGACAAAATCAACCATCCAAACAAAATTCTTGAAAAAGGAACCAATTGCCTTAGAGGCTGTTGTCGGCAGTTTCCCTCAAAGCCACCTTCTTCAGCAGTGCACCCGGAGAGCCTGTTCTCTCCTGCGGGGCATTAGCCCAGAGTTTATAAAATTTAAACTGCTTCAGAGCTTTCCCGAATATGTGCATGGGAAGCGGCAGGAGGGACCAAGCTGTAACGTTAACTGTTCGTCTCCCGCAGCTCTTAACACCTTAGCGAGGAGGAGGCACCGCGTGTGTGGCAGAATTAACAGGCAGGAATGACTAACCTGGCCTTTCCTTTCCATCCGTCTCCATTTGCCTTGTGCTCCATGGTCGTTTTCCATGCTTCTTCCTTGGAAGTGCTGAGATGCGATGTGGTGCTCCTGTCCCCTTCCAAGAAATCCTCTGAATAAATAGCTTTCTCCCTCAAAAAGATGGGCCAGGTTTTACTTTCAGCTGCTTTTAGGCAGGCCTGTTGAAAGCGGAGGAATTGGAGGAATTTGACTCCTGTCGCCAAGGATTTAACTCCAATATCGCCACTAGAAACCAAAGAGCATCTGCTAATGCATTTGTCTCCAGGTCTTACAAGGGAGACTGAAACACAGGTTTGTGATTCTGCTACTGCTGGTCCTCCCTCCCACCCCTTCCCAGCCTACATCGTATCCTGCTCAGAGCACGCTCCATGAAGGCATGGTCTTAAGAATGTTCTGAAATGCATCACCACTCCGAGCGCTAAAACGGAATTGGCACCTGGTTTCCAGCGTCCCTGTGGTGAATAACAGTTTGCTGCCAAAAAAATTAAAAAAAAAAAATCACTCTCATTCAGGGTGAGGAAGTCTTGGCCTCGATCCTATCAAGGCTTAACCGACAGGTTTTGTTCGGTGTTACAAGGTGCCACAACTGGAAGAGTTTAGGAGGAGGAAAAGGCGATGATAAAAATTCAGTTTAAGATGTTTACATCACTAGCTCGTGCATAGCTTCCACCTTTCTCAGATTCTCCTTAGCACCACAGGTAGTTAGGGCCTCCAGTCCAGCAAACGTGCGCCAAAGGATCCTCATCATCTCGTCCATTTAGCTTGGACCAATCCTCTAGACGATCCTATGTATCCATCTACCACGAGCTGCCCGTGGGCACGCTCGCGGAGCTCCACATCTATGCCAGGCCACTCTAAAGATACCCTGCTTGGTGATGTGCGAGTTAATTCGCCTCGGGATGCACACAAGATGGTTAACTGAGAACCTTCCGTGAGGGTTGTGAAGTCCAGCACGCTCAGCTCGTGGCAGACACCTTAGGAGTGCCCAGGATAGTTTATGCACCAGTTTCTCATACAGGTGCTAAGAACATTCATTCCTTTTATTCATTTTAGGCCATACTTTAACATGCTGAGACAGCTTACAGGTCTGGGACAACCTGTTCTGGTATCACATCATGCACAGATGCCTTCAGAAAATGAAGGCAAGAGCACACAAGGACACTTTCCAGTCTCTTTCTTTTAGAGATGCTCAAGGATGTGAAAGAACATCCTTGTACTGGCTGCCCTGAGGGCTTCAAATGCTCAGGTATAGTTCGAACCTCAATAATACAAAGCTTTGTTCACCAAAAGCACCTGGAATAATTCCCCACTTCCCAGAAGACACTTTAGCTTATTTGGCCACGAGACCACAAAGTTGGGAGGTCAGGTGTAAATATCACAGGGCGCTTACCAGAGACTGTCCTTCACCTTTTGCTTTTCATCTTCTCTAGAACAGAACTGAGGGTGATTCCCAAATTGAGGTAGTACCTGTTAGTAAAGGAGATGCATGAGAGAGAGAGCGCTACTAAAAAAGCCAGTTGTTTGAGTAACTACTGTGTTCTGACACAAGCGATGGCATTTCTGACCAGTTCCAACCTTTACTCTTCATCCCATCCAGAAAGAAGTGAAGCTATTACGGTCAGCACACTCCATGGAAAAGTCATGAGAGATCATCAATAAGCATGTTCAGGAAACAGGCTACCTGCAGGGAAGCCCCAGGTAGACAAAAATACCTTCGAGCTGGTCAGGTAGAAGCTGCTGTTCTGAGCCACTCTCCAGTTAATACAACAGAAATCAGTGAGATTTCATTTCTGGTATTTTGCTTTGACTTTCCCACTAAACTTTTTTCCCCTTTCCTTACTTCTTCCCCCACAGCCTTTGGCGTTTCATGGCTTTTATAATCTTTAAATCATTCCACAGAGTTTTATTTCTCTCCTGCACCTGTAGGTAACTTCCCTCCTCCCACCCCTCTGCCAATGCTGCATCTCTAACTTCTCATATATCATTTCTTTAAGTCCCAAGTTAAATGGCTCAGCTCAACTTTCACTCTCCCTCCTTCCCTGCCTCCCACAACAAAATTTCTGTGGTCAGAATATTATTTGGAAGCTCAATCCAGTCTTGGAGTCGGGTGACAGCTTCTATTGATTTTGGTGGACTTTGGGACCGAGGTTGTTGGCTGGTATTTTTGAACACTAGATCTAGACTTTTGGTGGAGGTCAACTCCCAGAAGGGTCATCTGGGCACACGGAGCACTTTCCAGCCTGCCCTTTCAGTTTAGAGCCAGATGTGAGATTTTAGTTGATCCCTTTGTTAGGCAGTGGGACAAAGGTGGAAAGGATGAAGCTTGACTTCTCTTTTTCTGTACCAATCTTAGCATTTCATGGAACTACATCTTTACAGCTCTCTTAGGTGGTTTTCTAGAGCTAACTCCAGTTCTCTGCAGTAAAAAAAAGGGCAAGGACAGAGTAAGAGTTTCTGATCTTGGTCAACTTTCTGCCCCTACCACTATCTGCGGGGTTAAAATTCAAGCTATGCCGTGTGAAGGGAGGAGTTGTCGAAGATCTCACTGCTAGCAGCAAATATATGCTCCCATCATGTGTCTGTAGGACAGAGGTAGAGAAAAACATATGGAAAGGGGAAGGAGCACAGAAAAAAAAAGAGAAGCCAGGCAAACTCATGACTGCCAGGATCAAAAAGACACTACAAACAAGGCATTGCCCTTCCATAGAGTAGAAGTCTTCAAAATGTGTAAGAAGAAGAATATTCCAGCTGGGTTTCCAGCCCTAGGAGTAGATGGGGTAGGACTCATTTCACAAGCTTCATCAACACAAAATCGCATCCCTCAATTCGATTCTGTTGCTGAAACCTAACAAGGTGTTTCTGTCTGTTACCACGTCGGAGAGACTTCAGTAGAATGGACCCAACATTCAAGGCACGTACCGAATACCAAGCTCACAACCAACCTCCCAAAATCTTAATGGGCCTCTTCTAGGGACAAGCAGCCTCATACCGCAGCACAGCAGAAATGACAAGAAATCTTATCACATGTATTGAAAATTATCAGCTCTTCAAGACAAACTCCTTAGCATATTTCAGAGTAATGAATAAAGTTGTTTTTTAGTGTCGGTCCCTCTTGGAATGGGGTCCCAGCCACTGCAGAGTTTGAGAGCAAGCACTTCAAGCTTAAAGTTCTGGTGTGCAACGGAGTTTGGTTCCTTTCTAAGACATTTTATGTGGACTTGCCTGGAAATAGAATTGCTTACATGGAGAGATACAGTTCTAGGATAAAGCAGAGTTAAGGTAGCATTTGGTTACTCATCTTACAGAGCAAAAAGAGGAAAAAAAAGAAATTAATCACCCCTTTTTTCTTAGCTGGGTTAGTGCTGGGATCTACAGGTTTGGCCAAAACACCCAGTAATATTTTTTTTATATCTGCACTCGTCTCCAGATACAGTCACCACAGTCACCTCCTCTCTTGAATGGCCTCCAGGGAGCAGAGTTTCGATGGGTATTTATATCCTAGTGGGGATTTGCACAAATTCCTCTCTGCCTACCTTCTAAAGGAATTAACAGGATTTAAGCATTTAGCTGCTTAAAAAAAAAAAAAAAAAAAAGGTCTTGAGATGCTTTTCACCATATGTCTCCAGATCTAACAATTTGCTTGCTACCAGATAAGCAAATTCATCAGCCTCTAGTAGATGTCCTGCACTGAACAGGGATCACAGAGGTGGAAGTCAGTCTGGCACCCTTCTTTCACATTAAATGAGGGGACAACTGCAGAGAAGGACAGCGCTGGAGGTGGATGGTAATGACACCACAAGTAGGAAGCGACAGTTGATTCCTGGATCTCACACAGTTATTGATATTTCCTCTCCAGGATGCGTTCCAGGCCTTCCATATCAATCCTACCTTGGTGAGAAAGTTTCTCAAGCCATTACTTATTGGAGAGCTTGCTCCAGGGGAACCCAGCCAGGACCGAGATAAAAATGTGAGTATTTCTTTCTGAGCGAGGGGTTTAGACGGGTATCTTCCACTACTTTTTTCCTCATGGGATGTCTCCTCCAGGTCAGAGACAGGCAGGTTACAAAGGTCTCCTTGCTACAGGCAGCTCCAGAGAGGGAGAAAAGCACTCAGCGACTGAAGATCTCCATGTGCGCATCCCAGTATAGACTAAACGAGTGTGGGAGGGAGACGACACTTTCAGACTGGCTACATACGCTTTTCCTTTCCCACAGAGCCACCAGCAGCTCTGGCTATGACAATCATCTCCCACTTCCAGGTGTCTGGGCTGGACTGATCCCATCCTGAAGGAAATGGGAACAGAGACACGTGGACTGGGAAATGTGCACCAGCTCTTGTGACCGGTGTGCCTTCTGCTGTTCCTTCTCTGGTGACCAAGCTCTAAAGTTAGAGTTAGTTACAGGGGAAGGAGAGGAGTGGGCAAAGAAGTCTGAGAAGACTTCCAAACCAGTTGCTCACCACCTCAACAAGACTTGACTCTTTCACTCTTTGCTCCGCAGCTTCCTTTGGCAGATTAATTCCCAGCGAGATATCTCTTTGAGGCTCAAAGTGGCTTATCCTGCTGAGCCCAGTCCCAGCAAAGCTCTAGAGAGCAGCCACATTTCTGCCACGCGTGGCACGAGCTGTAGGCACCTACGGGTGAGATGCACCAGCTGTCTCATTTCAGGGCTGTTCTTAAGGAGCAGCGACCTAGAAATTACCTTTTCCACCCACTCAGCATCCTGAGGGCAGCTCCGCGTCCCTCCCAGACGGCCGGTTCGTTCATTATTCAGGCGCAGGGCACGACACCACTGGCTCTGGCCACGAAACTCAATCCTGC
This sequence comes from Baryphthengus martii, assembly GCA_013396935.1. Taxonomy (NCBI): domain Eukaryota; kingdom Metazoa; phylum Chordata; class Aves; order Coraciiformes; family Momotidae; genus Baryphthengus; species Baryphthengus martii. The sequence goes on along the minus strand of VWZK01016949.1, from coordinate 41,540 downwards.
CCCGTTGTTTGTGACTGGCCATGATTATGCCATATCTGTATCACTCACAATAGAGGAGATGATGTTAACCCTCCCTAGCCCGGCAACGCTCTTCGTGAATGCTCTTCCTGAATTAAATAGACGACGGGTGCTCTGCTGTTGGGTGCTCATCGTCAGCGCTCTGGAATTATGTGCCAGTAGTAGGAGTGAATTATCTCCTTCTCCACCCGCCTCTTTTGAACTTGCAAAGCTCATTCAGGTGAGGAGTCATCAGCTGATCTGACTCTCAACAGAGCCAGGTAGCGCTGCTGATTCTCAGCAGCAGGCTTGAATTACTCTCCTAGCTCAAGGTGCAGAAGGTCAGGATGTGGGCTCAGCCCAACCGAGATGTTTATTCATAGGACAGTGCTGTGAAAAGTTGGACTACGGGGTGAATATGGAGGCAGGTCCTTCCTTACTTCCAGAGTAGCCAAGCAATGCAAGAAACAGCCAGGGTCCTTAGTCTGGAGCTTGGCCCTTCCTTCCTCAGAGACATTCAAACTTACTTCTAAGCTTCAGACTGAGTCTTGCATGTCTGTTTTGCAGTCTCAGCTGGTGGAGGATTTCCGGACCCTGAGGAAGACAGCAGAGGACATGAACTTGTTCAGAGCAAATCCTCTGTTCTTCTCTCTTTACTTGGGCCACATCCTTGCAATGGAAGTTGGGGCTTGGTTGATGGTTTCGTACTTCGGTACTGGCTGGATCACAACTCTCATCCTCGCCTGCATCCTGACAACTTCCCAGGTGAGGAGCGGTAGGGACAGAGCACGCTGGCTATGCAGATCGCTCGGGAGGCGGCCAGTGCGCGTTGAACTTTTCATATTGGATTCATCACCCGTGCAAAACGTTCACACCCATGAAAAATATTCACACCATACCTGCCACTGGGGTGCCTTCTGGCCACCCTTGCCCACTGCTGATTGTGGCTCACAAGTTTTTCTCACCTCTTTGGCCTTTCCTTCCACATGTTGGTGGACTGGGTAGTGTTAATTTTATGTTTGGACTTGATCTTAAGGGTCTTTTCCAACCTAAAAGATTCTGTGTTCCCCTCCAGAATGAAGACAGATCTTCACCTTCTCACTTCGATTAACTCCCTCTGTCCCTGATACTCACAATTTGTCTTGTTTCTTTTTGTGCTTCACTCTGATTTCAAACGACATCCTAACTACTTGATTTCCCTTCATCCCAGGCCCAGGCAGGGTGGCTGCAACATGATTTTGGCCACCTCTCTGTCTTTAAGAAATCTTCCTGGAACCACATCGTCCACAAGTTTGTCATTGGACACCTGAAGGTAAAGGACGTTACGGATCCCAGGGCGCTGTGGATACAGCTGCGGTCACTTTGACTGTGTTAAAGTAGAAAACTGGGCAGATGCACAGAGCAAGGAGAAGTTAGTGCCCGTTGCACGTGGAGCTGGGGCGCAGAAGAGCTAGGAGACCACAATCATAGCCGTTAGAGAACGCTGCAGCTCCACAAGCTTCAGTGAAACCACACCAATTTGTAGCAGCTGAAGACAGAGCTTATTAAATCGCCTAAACTTCTAGTTTAACATCCTGTCTTATCTTCACCATGCACTCCACTAAGGCATAATATTTTTCAAATGTCTCATCCTGCTACATCCCATCCACTCAAGATGCCTTCAGAACTTCTATCCTGGACAAAGCCCAAGCGCAGTCCAGACATTTCAACATCCACCTGCAGCAGGAAATTACAGGGGGTGGGACATAGCTTTGCCCGTTCTCCCAAACCCATGTCACCTTGCCTGGCTCCTCACAGGCACCAGAGGAAAACCAGTATAATAGTGGTGGGCTTGGCAGTGCTGGGTTAATGGTTGGACTTGATGATCTTCAAGGTCTTTTCTGACCTAAATAATTCTATGCTTCCATGATTCAGCTGCTAATAACCACTTCGCATGTGGGAAGACACGGTGACATGCAACCCAGAGTATTTTTATTCCCTGGTCTTTCAATCTAGATGATGCTTAGCGAGGACAAACCAGTGGTCTCATAGCAACCAGCAGCTTGGCTGCTCACTGCTTACTATTTGAAAAGCAAAGAACAGTTGCACCGGAATCTGAGTTGCACTGGTTTAGTTTATAGAAATAAATGGATCATCCTACCATTAGAGGAACGGTCCTCTCTCCAGGGATTAACTCCTTATTCTTCTCTCTGCCCAGGGTGCCTCTGCAAACTGGTGGAACCATCGTCACTTCCAACACCACGCCAAGCCCAACATATTCACCAAGGACCCAGATGTGAACATGCTGCATATTTTTGTCCTCGGAGATACGCAGCCTGTTGAGGTAAGGCAAAAGGGGTAAAACATGGAAAACAATCATCCTAAAGGGTTTCAGAGGACTCTTGTGCAAACCCAGGAGTTGGCTGGTGTTGGTAGATGTGATTTGCATGGTCAAGACTTCCAGGAATGCTAGAAAAGGAAATGCTGCATCCAGGGATCTCATCTGTTTATGTTGTCTGACAAGAGTTTGGCCATCACACCCTCCCAAACCTTGGGCTGAAGAACAAGGCTAACTATACAATTGCCCGTCCATTTCCTATACTGACCACAGGAGAAGGTGTTTCGGGGTAGCTGGGGAAAAGCCATGAAGGTGGGATTGGAAAGAGAAAGCCGTTAAAAACCAGCTTCATCCTGCTGGCTTGAAATAGGAACGTGAGGGGGAAATGTGCTGTTCCTCAGTACTTAAGAACATTCCAGAACAGATCCTCCATTTCCATAGAAAATATCTTCCAATATTAGTCAGTCCAGCTGTGACCCAGACGATCTGCACAAGGTCCTCTCCACAGAAGTGCCATGCACTTGAGGGGATGGTGGTTGCATAAGCAATAGTTTCTTCCTCCTTAATTCAATCTGCCCTTCTAGAGCCAAAATATTTACTGCCTGCTGTATAAAAACCTAAACAGAGGACTTAAACCATGTACCACCCTTGGTCTCTTTTACAATGCAACAAGGATTTCTAGTTTTAAAAGGAAACAAACAAAAAAAAAAACCCAAACCAAAGAAAACAAACATCTGCAGGGAAACACGTGAAGAAGTTAATGGTTTCTCAGTCAGCTTTTCTACTACTGAGAAAGTAACTGCAGGAACGTGGAGGGGACGTGGTGATGGGAATTTAGTCAAAAACTTCCTAGTCCATAAATAAGGAAGTACTGCAGAAAATCTTCTCTTACCTGTGAGTGTCATAACCCAAGCCTGAGTTTCTCCTCTGTGTCCTGCAGTATGGCAAGAAGAAGCTGAAGTACCTGCCTTACAACCACCAGCACGAGTACTTCTTCCTCAGTGAGTATCTGCCCTGCACTCTTCCTTTTTTCCCCTGAATGCCAGTTGACCCTTTCCAGCCTCTACTGTGTTAATTCCTGAAGTCTCATCCTCCCCTTCCTCAGGACCACCGTCCCCTGTGCAGATCCCCAAAATCGGTTCAGTGTGTTCTCAATGGTATCTCGATCGTGGTCACGTAAAGCAAGACAAATAACTGAGACTGGGAAATAACCTCTGTGTGAGGGGCTCCAGGGAAAAAAAATGCATGTTGCCAGTCAATGCTCTTTGACAAGTCAAGATGAACGGGTCTTCCTAAGTCATCTTGATAAGCCAAGAGGAAGCAGAGCCTGCTTTCTTCACAGCAAGGCAGCCACCCCCCAACACCAGCACCTCGCCTCTTTCACCGGTGCTGGACAGAACTTTCCCTAGAACCAGTCCTAAATCGCTGGCTTGCTCCTATCACCCTCCTTTCCACCCCTCTGATGGCCAAAACATTTCCCTTTGCTTTGCAGTCTTCCCACCTCTGCTCATCCCCGTGTATTTCCAAATCCAAATCATCTCGACCATGATCAGGCGCAGGTTCTGGGCGGTGAGTGAAACATTCCCTCGATATTTATGGGGTCCAGCTGGTTCATAGGAAATCACACCTGAGTAGAGAGGGAGGCCAGTGGGCAGGGATCACATTTTGTCGTGTTAATTACCCAGCAGCCCTAACAGCACCAGCCAGGACACGTTATATGAGCTGGGTGGAGCGGTGCCTAATGTCTGCTCTCTTCCCCTAGGACCTAGCCTGGGCCATCAGCTACTACATGCGCTACTTCATCACATACATCCCATTCTATGGTGTTCTGGGATCCCTGTTTCTCCTCACTTTTGTCAGGTAGGAGATAAAGAGCATCCTGCTTCTCTCCCTTCCCTCCAGTCCTGGATGAACAAAGTCTCTGCTCTGCTGTACCCCACAGACCTTCCCTTGTTTAGGTTCTCTGCAGTCCTTGACCTCACCATATCTTATCTTGGCTATTCCCACTGCTTCACTTCCCTCTTATCATCTCCCATTTTGACCTCCCTGCAGCAGAGCTGGTCCTGGTGCTCAGCATCTTCCCCTGCCCCTCTGATGGTCCAGCCAGGATTCTCCTTCCTTTCCTCATTCCCTGTTCTCACACGCTGCCCGATCCCAATACATTTATGCCTTTTGGTCAAGGCTGGGCCCTTCCAGAGTGCCTCAGGCTGCCTTCTCCCCGGCTTCCTGGGAATTTGTTAGCCCTCCTGAGCACTGTCCATGCTTCCCCTGTAAGTGCTCACCGCTATTCCCAGCGTGGAAAACTGAGTGGCCAGTATGCTGACTGGTACCAAAGGATGGCATTTAGTCCCACAGCATTAGTCACAGTAAAAAACATTTTATAAAATAATTTTTTTTTTTTTTTTGAGTAAAAAGCAATGGCAACAGATGTACAAAACCCTTCCCAATATTAGAGCTTTTGCCTCCACATAATTTGACATCACTGTTCACGACTTCACTTTTCATAGTTTCAAAACACTTTGGATCAAAGTTAAAGAGGAGATTCAAAAGATCTGAGTAAGTGCCAAGCCAACCTTTTTGGCCTGAGATCCAGCTGAAAAACTTAGGACAACCGACCCATTATTTCCACAACTTCCATATTCTGATTAAGCTCAAAGCGCAAGAAGAAAGCGAAACTGCAAATCTGCTCTGACAGAAAACAAGCCTAAAAACTAGGACAAGGATGCTTCTGGACAACCACCTTGTCAACAGGCAGCTAAGTCTTTATTGACCAAAACTAGCTTGAGAGGTTAATCCATTTCCAAGGAAGACAGAGAGGGATAGGCCAGTAGGATGTCCTGCTCATAACCGAAGTAATTCTCTCTGGTTTCCATAGAAAGAGAAGTATCTACTTCCATACCTCAGAGAAATACTTTCCTCACAGGTCACATCTCCTGCTGCTCCCTGCAGACCCCACTCTGGTGCCCTCGCGTCTCCAGCCGCCCTCTAAATTGTCGTGTTTTTCTGCCTGTTTGGTTTTGTAGGTTTCTGGAGAGTCACTGGTTTGTGTGGGTCACCCAGATGAATCACATTCCGATGGAAATTGATAGTGAGAAGCACAGAGACTGGCTCAGCTCACAGGTAACTGAGAGGGGAAAAAATACCCCTGATTCACCCCAAAATGACTTAGAAATGTACTCAAAGACAAGACAGGAGAGAGAAAGAGAAAAAAATGGGTATAGATGGAGGGAGATAGGTCCCTTTGATAGTGATGTGGTTTCGTGATTCATCTTGCAGAGGTGAGGAGAATTCATCTCCTCTGGTTATTATGTTGAAATCACAGCTTAGCCAGTTCAGAGGGTAAAAGGATTTTAAGAAAGAGCACCTCATTGTACAATCATTAACAGCAAGAGTAGCTAAGAAGTATTCCCAGAATATCCAGACTTACGGCAAACTGGGCGGTAATTAGATGGGATGGGGAAGGTCAACTTCTTTCTGGGTCCGTGCATTTTCCTCCCTCGTTTTCCACCTTGGTGTTGCTATTAACCATAAACAGGAGAGGTTGAGAGTTAGGAGTCTGCACTTAGACTGCTCTGTGTCCACCAAACGCCCACAAACTGCCTCCTGGTATTGTCCCCCTTACCACCAGTTGAACCTGTGGAGATAGGAGAAGCACAACCGTTGACAGTAACCCCTGCAAGAGGATTAGAAATCCCCTTGCTGCGAAGGAGCGCTCCGTAGCGCAGGAGGACACATCTCAGCCCCTGCCACAAGGAGCAGGAGCTTCATGCTGGTCACTGACCTTCTCAACTGCTTTCTTGCCTTCACAGATGGCAGCCACTTGCAATATCGAGCAGTCCTTTTTCAACGACTGGTTCACCGGGCACCTGAATTTTCAAATCGAGCACCAGTGAGTATGGTCCCAGAAGAGTTTGGCCGTTACCAGGTTGTCACAACACTGGTCTTGAGGGGAGGGAAAGTCTGCTGAGGACACATGTGTAGGGTGGGGCAGGATCTTTGGGACACTACCAAGGAAAGAGAGTCCTAGATTAATGGGGGTCAGTCTGCTTCTACTACAGGCATGACATCTTGTTCTCTAGCTGCCAAATATTTCACTCTCACCGTTTTGATTTGGGGTTTGATTAGGTGTCGGTGGTACCTACCTACCAGTTACCGTGGCTGTGGTCTCAGATCCTAAGCTAACTGCTTGAACTTGAGCATCCATTTCAGAAATTTCCTCTCCCCTAAAGCACTTCAGCAGGGTTTAGCGTGACGGCCGCGTGGGACTGCGGACGCTGCTGGGTACCGGCTTCCAGGAGAGACAGTCAAACCAGGGAAGATATTCAAGCCAGGAAAGATATTGAAACCAGGGCCACATGGACAGGCTGTTGCCAGTGACAACAGGGATGTTTTTTAGGCTAAAGCTGACTGGTTTGGAAGTCAACTTAGGAAATCTCCTTGAACAGCACAGGGCAAAGTGACCCCGAATCCTTCTTTAACTGCTTCTCTGTTCCATGAGCTTCCAGAGGTGGGAAAGGGGGTCGCTGGGAATTCAATTCAGCGAGAAACAACGAGCGTTGCCCGAAGGAAGTTGAGCAGCTGTCTCGACAGACCGAGGCTGTCTCCTGGCTCCTGCTTCCCTTGCACTGCAATTGCAGTGTCCTCTCTTGAACCAACTTTCATTGTCTTGCCCGAACACAGCTTTGTTTCGAGGCACAGCAGAGCCACAGGAGAATCAACGCGTTGGGTTTTCACAGGCCTCCTTGAAACGTAGGACCATAAAGCCTGGCTGTCTCTCTCTGCCTCTTTCTTTTGTCTGCTTGTAGAGCTTGAGAAGGCCTCGGTAATTAGCCCCTAGGAGGAAGCAAACAGCAGTGCCCATCCCTTGGGGTTAGCCTCTTGAGTTTTCTCAGGGTTGTTTTCTCTTTCTCTGTTCAAGCCTGTTTCCAACAATGCCACGGCACAACTTCTGGAAGGTGAAACCTTTGGTGAAGTCGTTATGTGCCAAGTATGGAGTCCAGTATGAAGAGAAGCCTCTTGGAAAAGCCTTTGTAGACATTGTTGGGTAAGGTCCTAGAATCATGGAATGCTTTGGGTGGGAAGGGACCTTTCAAGGTCATCTAGTCCAGCCCCTTGCAGTCAGCAGGGACATCTGCAACTAGAGCAGGTTGCTCAGAGCCCCATCCAACCTCCCCTGTGATGGGGCCAGGGATGGGCCAGCAACCACCTCTCGGGGCAACCTGAGCCAGGCTCTCACCATCCTCAGTGTTAAAAAATTTCTTCCTTCTCTCCAGTCTAAATCTCCCCTCTTTTAGTTTAGGTCCTTCTAGCATCATCTGCAGCTTGCAATTCATTGTTACAGGAACATCCTATAAATTCCAGACACTATAGACCCTCCTGAGATACTATGTCAATATTCTGGAATCTGGCATCACTAGGTTAATAATCTTAATTTCACAGTCCCAGGAACACCTGCAGCAACAATGCAGCTCCACTGACTCAGTGGACTAACACCAGGTGACGACAGATGGGCAACTGCTTCACTACAGGGTGGGGGAAGAACCAACTATCCCCCAGAGCAGCTTCTGCCACCAGAGCACTGCTAGAAAAACACCAAACACTTGGCCTTTAGATAGTGCTGACCTGAACTAATAGAGATATTTTTTTAATATCTTTTTAATGCTCTTCTGCTAGCCGATGATCCTTGCTTTCAGGAGCTGGCAGCCTGTCTTCAGGCTGCAAACTGAGATGAATCAAAGGGGAATGAGTCAGGTTACAGCTCGTGCTGTCGCCCGTCTGAGCCCTGCCAGCGCCACAAGGCTATTCCCTGTAGGCACCGCTGAAGCCCAGTCTAATAGTCCTTGTCAAGCAGACTCTGGGTTAACGTTTCTGTCTCGGTTACTCCAAGGGGAATAATTCATGACAGGGAACATGAGAAAGTATTCTGCAGGCCCAGGGGTCTCCGCTCGCAAACCATTCCAAGCCAATGCAAATTAAAGCGGATCGGCCCCACCGGGCAGAAGGGCTAAAAATTGTTTCAAACCCTCCTTTGGTCCCCTTGTCTGATTAGCACAGGAAAATTTGTTGCAGGGCTGAGAGCTGGGGTGGGGGTGATGCTCAGCAGCCCACCCTACGGAGCCCATCTCCCTGCACAGCTTCTCAGGAACCATCTCAGCAGTTACTTGCCCTCCCAAGAGAAGGATCATCACCCATAAACCACTTCAAGCTACATTTCCAAACCTGTTTCTGTTTGTCAGAGGAATTTTGGGCCCAGACCAGCTCGCATCTGTCACATAATATTTGCGGAACTGATGCAAGTGGGAAGTTCTGCAGGATTCCCAGAGGGAAGTGGGGAAAACGCCTTTGGAGCTGCAACGTGGCGAGCCCGGGCAGTTCTGCTCTGCTCTTAATGCAGGGCCAGAGAACATCAGATAATACCGTGGCCTTCAGGTGAAGTTCTTGCTCACTCTGGCTCTTGCCAGATCTGCTGGGGAAAGACATTTGGTGTCCTAAGGATTCAGACTCAGTCACAGGCTCCTCTGTAGGGAAAAAAAAAAAAAAAGCCAAAGAGGGGAGGTTCACAAGCCAAACAAACTTCTCTTCATTTTTATTTTTTTTTTCCAACAGGTCCCTAAAGAAATCTGGAGATCTCTGGCTGGATGCTTACCTCCATAAGTGAACATGAAGCTTAATGGGGAGGTGTGAGTGACTGGGAGGGATTGGGGGGGGTGCGCGGGGGGGGAAATCACACATGTGTCTTTTACTCTCAGATTTCAGTCTCTATCTAGGGGCACGGTTGGAGGGGAGGTTCCTATCTTGTCACCTGCTGCTGCTGCTGCGGGCTCAGGCAACCTGTTTAATCCAGACAGATTTAAAATGCGTTTCGGAGGATGAAAAGCGAGGCTGGTGTTGCACAAAACGGGAGGTCGGGAGAGGATGGAGAGAAGGAGCGTTTAAAAAAAAAAAAAAAAAGGGCATTAATATCCGATCTTGACCTTCCCTCCACAAGATTCATTCGAATTCTACCTAAACCACACAAGGCCTGGATTTGCAGACGCACAAGAGCCGTTGAGCTTCCATGAGCGTTTGCAATCCAAGGACACCCCAGTCACCTTCTGCCTCTTCCTTCTTTCCCACGTTTGGGTAAAAGAGGAGCTCAGCACAGAGTTTCGTTTCATTACCAAGATAAAAAAACACTGCAGTGGGTGCTGCCCAGGAGGGTTGCGATGCCCGTCAGCCCTGCCTGTAGGAATCAAACCCATGGGGACCGGCGGCTGTGGTACCGTGATGGGGCTGTCAGCCCTGCCCGGAGCTCCCCTGCCTCAGGCTCCCTCCTTTCTCTCCCTCCTTTCTTTTTCTAATCATAGCATCGCTTTAATCAAAGCTGTGACACTGATCCTGCGCAACTAACCTCTAACTGCCTCTCAGCAGGCTTCATAGAGATGTATTTTTATGACCAGCCCCTATTTCCAGGGGTCTGTGGAAGATCTCTGGGCTTGTACAGGCAGCCATCTCCTTTAGGAAAGGGTCTGTTTCCTCTTTACTGAGCTGCAGCTCTGGCACAGCGTTACAGTTGTCAATAAATTACATAAAAGGCCACAATACGTCACGTAAGCAAAACTAATTACCCACGAGGGCTCCGACCGGTCTTTTCACCGGAGCAGCCGGGCAGCGAGCGTGCTGCCGAACCCCGTCGTTCTGCCTGTCTGCACATGCCTGGCACAAACCCAGCCTGGTCCTGCTCGTCAGGAGGTCAGGAGCAACGGCACCGTTTTCTCTTCTCCTGAAAACCAGTTGGCGACGGAAGGGGCTTCTCCCTGCAAAAGGAGGAGCTGCTGGCCGACCGACATTCCCCGGCCCTTTCAGAATTGACCGGGTTGTGCTGGTGATAGGAAGCCTTCTGGAGAACCCTCTTACAAGTTGCCTAAAGCTATTTTCTGCCCCACACCTAATCAGCAAAAGCCGTTCCGTGGTGGCCTAGCAGGAGATACGGTTGAACAGCTTCCAGGTGCTCCTCTAACAGGCAACCTGATCCCAAATAAATCAAGGGCTTTAGATTCCGTTGTAATACCACGGAAGAGACAATCCCTTTAGCTCCTGATAAAGGGCCGTGGTTTCCAGAGCAGCCTCCAGTTCCAGCAGCTCTCTTGTTGCTCCCTCGAAACACCCAATAGGGCTCCTCTCATAATTAGGCAACGGCTTTGCAGGCCTCGTTCCTTCCCTCAGCTCCAAAACTGGATCTTCCCTATCAAATCCTTGACTGCTAACAGAGTCCTGCAAAACCAGCAAGGTGCTTCGCCACCAGAGACAACTCCAGGATTGTGCCCAGCCACTTAAAAAAAAAATGTGTTCCCCCCACTTCCACAAAAATAAATGTATTCCCTGCCCCTGCACTCCCTCTGGAGAGTAAGATGAGATGGTATCTTTGCTTGCAGGTGGGAAATGCAGAGGCAGGACTGCAACTCAAGCTAGCTAGTAATACTTAAAGGTTTGTAAAGGGCTTATCCTGGTGCTCTTGCCCACCCCTAAGCTGGCAGAACCTGAATGTCACTAGGAATGGTTAGGATGAAAAGCTGTCTCCAGGGGTTCTGAAGCTCCAACAGACTTCGAGCAAATTTTAGAGTTGATTTCTAATAGCACAAAGAATAACGTCCTTCTGGATGCTGTCACTTCCCAGGCAGGTCATCACAAGGTGGGCCTGGGATCGTGGCTGACATTAAGACTGCCTTAATACCCGCATCTCTTTCTGACTCCTTGAATGTATCTCACTGCCTCTGCTCCAGCAAGGATGACCACGAGCACACAGTAGCATCAGCAGTACAACCTTTTACACCTTCAGCTGCTTCTTCTGACAGGTCATTATTTCTTCATCTCTCCAGTTCTTGCTTCCAGAGCAAATATTTTCTTAACACAGGCGCGTCTTCCTCCTCAGAGCTGTCCCCTCTTCTCTCTCTTACCTTTCTTCTGGGGAAACTGCTTTTTAACACCTAGAGGAACTGCAGAAAACTGGTAGCTCAGCCTAGGTAAATAGTCCTGCTTTAGCAGCTTGGCTTCCTTTTTTCGTCACTGGTGGGTCTACTGGAAGGACTGGTTTGCGGCTAAAAACCTGAAGTACTGCCAACACCACAGCCTGGCTTACCTGTGCCTAGGAGGCAGCGGCTACTACCGATGACGATGGCTGAAAGAACTCAAAACGTTCACGTTGCAACGATCTGCAGAAGACAAGACCAGTCTTAGGCAAATGGGCATTTTTTATTTTTTTTTTACCCCCGAGACCTTAGCACGAGATACCAAAGGGAAGAAACGGGGGCACAGGAGAGATCTTGACAATAACTCTTCCCCAGCTACTTACTTCTTTCAGGCTCTTGAAAAAAATATTCCCCTTGTCATGAAAAATGTTCAGTGGCTCAAATCCAGAAATAAAAAGTGTGCAATGTCATAGTCAGAGCTGCTTGCTAAGTGTCATTCAAGTGTCATTTCTTGCTACGGCAAGAGAAGAAGGTCTATCCTGCAAAGAACAGGCCACCAACCCTTTGCAGCTAGCCATGTATTTTTCTTACTCGTTGTAATTACATGTGCAAAACGTTTGTGTGGCGAAAATATAAGGTGCTGGTTACGTTTCCAGGCAAAGCCTCTCTGGCTCATACAGTTTCTTGCCCTCCCTCCAAAAAATCCCAGCCCTCTTATCTTGGAATTCAAGTTGTTTCGTACGTGCCTTGATGCGCAAGTTCTCCAGCCTTTAACTGGAGCGGCTCAAACAGATGCCTGATGAAGTCTGGAATCATCTGCTTTGTTAGAAGTTTAAGGAGCACCAAAGTGTAATCAGGTTGATGGGAGATACTCCAGAAGTTTCAGCAAAACTGCAGACTTGGGTGGATATAAAATTCACGTGACCTTGCCCGGCTTTGTCTCCAGCCTGGGCAAAACACAGCAGTCGATCAGAGAGGAGTGTCCCTTTGCAGGTTACAGTTAGCCATCAAAATGCTTCCAAACCAGAAACTGCAGGACCGTTTTGCCCAGTTTTCTGAGGACTAGTTTCTCTGAAAAATCATGAGGCGACATCTCGTGCACTTCCTCTCTCGATAAAGGTCATTCAGTTGCACTGCAATGAGACACAAACACACAAAAAAAAATAATCTGTAAAACATGCTGGGTGCCTGCCAGGGTTTATTTAATCCAGCTAAACCACAGCATTGGCTACACGAGCACTTGGCAACGGAGAGGGGCCACGAGTTGGAAATACAGAGTTTGTTTCAGGGCAGATAATCAAACAATAGGCAGGAAAGGAGTGGCTTTGCTTCTTTGCAGTCGCTTGTTAGCGGGGACTGGAGCAGAAGCTGGAGGACCAGACTGGCCAAAGAGAGTTGGCAGAGAAAGGCATTAACTGAAGCAAGTGCAGCAAAGGCAGGAGAAGCTTCTGGGCAGGAGAGAGACGAGCAGATGTTTGGGGAGGAGAAGTACAGAGATGGGAGAAACGTGGGAAGGGGTGTGTGTGAGAGTGGGAGGAAAAATACTAAGGGGTTGGAGGAGAGTTAAAAAAAACCAAACCACTTGAAATCGGGTGTCCCAGATTCTCCCATTCATCACTAGTATCTGCCTGGACAACACCTTATGCTGGAGACACAAGGCAAAATAAAAAAAAATAAAAAATAAAAAAAAAGGCAGAGCACAGGCTCAAAGGAGACAGCAAAATCTGGACATCTCATGGGGAGGTGGGTCTTGCGCTGAGCTCACCCTGCCCCAGCTCTGGGAGCAGGGATGGTCCAGGGGTAACACACACAGCCCTTTTCAAAGCACGTGCTTCTCCTGCACTCGGGCTAAAGCCGGTTCAAGCCGTAGCCCAGACCTTCAGCAACAAAAATTAGCTCCACTGAAGGCCGTGGGTCTGTGCCAGGTTTGCGAACTAACATGAAATCCAGCCCCATGTTTCCAGGCAGAGACAGTGGGAACGAAAGGATTTGCATTGAGAATTTTTTTTTCTTTACCTTTAAGTGTGGATTTGAGGAGGCTAAGATTCCAGCTGCTTATGGAAACAGGGCTTGGGAAGCTCAGAGCACCAGCTCAGGACCTATCTCTAGGCACCATCGCTCCTTGCTACAGGGGCTGATCACACTGGCTGGATTTTGGGTCTTTATTAAGGCAAAGGTGTCCTTTTCTTTCCGTAACAAAAAGTGCCGTGTCCTAGCCATGGCCTCTTCTAGTAGCTGCTTTCCTAAGAAAGCTTCCCTAACAAAGCCCTAACATTTCCAATGTTTTCTAGAAGTTGTTAAAACACCAAACCCACATTCCTTACAGGACAGCTGCTGATTGTTTCATTCTTAAAACTGAAATATTTCAGTAACTCAAAAAGAACAATTTTTTTTTATTTTTTTTTTGCGTGTGTATTCTACCACTCAATAAAATCATAACTCTTTGTTGACCATAAAAATGCTTAATGTGTTTTGTTTTGTTTTTTTTCAATCACATCTAAAGTGACTGCAATGCCCAAAGAACCCGTTTCCTCTCAAAGCACCTTCTGCAGTACAAATCCACCACTAGCAGGGAGCACGGAGGAGCCAATGCAGTCAGCTAGGACGTTTCTAGGGCCTGAATGTCACCTTCCAGGTCTGGCTCTGAGATCAAGAATACACATTCAAATTCAGAATTCTTAAAGGGTCAAGGTAGGATTTGGCGCAAAGGGTGATTCAGGCCTGAAGTTCAGTTTCAGTCTTGTAAGTGCTGTTCTTACCAGCTCGGTATCAGATCCCAGACCAAGAACCATAATGGTTCTTGGAAGCAAACTCTTGGAAGCAAACTCTGGAAAAGGATTTGGGATCAGACTGGCTGATTATGGCTTCCTTTGGATTTCCTAACTCTGTATATTTGTAGAGAAAGTGTTAGTTACTGACTGTGGAAAATTCTTTTTTCCACTTCACAGGGTGAAATTAGTGAAATTACTTTCACAGCAGAGATTTTTATAACATTGGTAGATTTCTTTATCAAGCTTCACAAAGCCCAGGAACAATGGTGTTGCTTACTCTCTTCTTGGGAACAAGCACCAAAGAAAAATAGATTTTCCTATAAAAAGATTTGCCTGCCTCTTCAAACTCAGTCTCCAGGCTGTTCAGGGAGGGAACCAAGAACAAAACTGACATGAAAACTTCTATGGAAGCTTCTTACAACTTATCTAAAACCCTTTCTTCTTTTTTTTTTTTTTCCCCTTCCCATTCATGGCTCATCCAGAGGTCTGGTGAACAGCTTACAGTGGCTTTTCTACCCAACTTGAGTTGATGCTCCAGTGGGCTTGAGGCCAACACCATCAGTAGACTTCAGGTCAGCCCAGGGACTTTAGCAGAACCGGGAGCCTGTTCATTCTTGCAAATAAACCCTCTTGAACCCTGTCACCAGACAGGGGAGCACACGAGGACGGACCGAGGCCGAGTAGGAAGCGCATAGGCTGTCCCAGGTCAGGCGACAAAACGGTCGTCGGGGAAGGCCAGTCTGTGGTTATCTGTTACCTTAAATCAATACTTGAGTTTTCCAGAGTACACATCAATTGTTTCATAGGTCAACTCATTCTGCAGAGAAAGCACTCTATGAGGTCATAGAACTCAAATGAGAAAATGACCCTACCTTGCCCCATTATTAGGACTTTTATTTGATCCTAGAACAAACACGTTCCCCTAATACAAACACGGAGAGTTCTTACGCAAAAATAAACTGTTACAAATTGATGTATCACCTGGATTTCTTCTCTGGGAAAGCAAGACCATTCCCAGAACCTCTGAGCATCCCAATGCAAACGCGGCCAGAACCTCTGAGCATCCCAACGCAAACGCGGCCAGAACCTCTGAGCATCCCAACGCAACATAGCTCGAAGGGGAACGAGGTCCTGGTAATCCTGAGTTCCCAGACTGGATTAAGATGCCCACACAGCTCATAGCCATGCTAAAACCCTCTATGTTTTTACACAGGGCTTGTAGCTCTGCCGGGAATCCAGAGGCATTAGTTGGGATGCACTAAGTCAGCCAGTTTTCTGAGTTTTTACTTCCACAAGCTTAGGCTAAGCTTCTCCAAAGTTCAGCTCAACTGAAACATCCTGTCCCTGTGAACCCGGTAGTACAAGCGGTTGGGTTGTCTCTTTTTTTTTTTTTCCTTTTAATTTATCTGACTTTTAAGTCTCAACAGATTGTGGCAGACTAAACTTTCCATGGGTTCATTGAAATAACACCTTTTCATTTCCCTCCCTCCCTCGAAATCAGCACATGGAAGGTGAGGAATCTAAGGCACAAAATCAACATAAAACCACACCTGATATTCCTATGTTAAATTCTCATATGCCAGGCATCGAGCTCATCAGCTCTAATTCTATTTCCAGCTACTTACAGGCCTAAAAAAATAGAGATTTATGACTAGCAAGACCTATAAAGAAACCTTCATCCATGAGCAACGTTGCTTTAAAAAAAAAAATAAATTAAAAACTCTGTTTTACTCACTCTCCAACGGCCCAACTCCAGATGTTTGGTTTCACGACATACCTCGTACGTGGCATCAACATGATAAGAAACATGCCTGTGGTGCTCGTACCTACGGTTTTCATGCAAGAAGGTCCCTTGTCACACAGTTCCCTCCTTGCAACAGGTTTTCCAACTTCTGTTCAGGAAAGCCAAGGCCAAGTTCAGCCTCTGGGGAAAAAAAAAAAAAAAGGCAATTTTTAGTTCTGCATTTGTGCTGGGATTATATCATATTATCCTATATTTTATTGGGTGTAGCGTGTTATCATATATTTTGTTGGGCATATCAGATATATTTTACTGGGTGTATCATATTATCATATATTTTGGGGGGTATATATTATCATATATTTTTTGGGGGTATATCATAATATCATATATTTAGTTGGGTGTATCATATTATCATCTATTTTGTTGGGTGTATCGTATTATCATATATTTTACTGGGTATATCATATTATATATTTTACTGGGTGTAACATATTATCATATATTTTACCGGGTTTATCATATTATATATTTTGTTGGGTATATCATATTATCATATATTTTACTGGGTGTATCATATTATCATGTATTTTATTGGATAGCTTAAAAAACCTACCTGAATTCCTCAGATATCATACAGAACATTTCTATTGTGTGTCCTACTTGTACTGTCCTCTCTCCTGGCTCTCTGGAGCTTCTACAGAACTGGGTATCAGTGAAGTTATGAGCCTCCAGTAAGGCAAATATTTCATTCACATTTCCAGACAGAACCATCATGTGCTTGAAAACTGTGTTATATAAATAGCATGAAGGGAATAATACAAAATTCCAGAATCCAAAAGCCAGCCAGGAGGTGAATCATTCCCCCACGGCAGCGCTAACGCTGTCCTGAGACAGGTCTCTACCACAACACGATTTTCCCGTGCGAAGCGTGGGGCACGACGCTCCCGGCAGCCCAGAAATGGCACTGTCCAAACATACCGAGGGCTGAAGCAAGACGTCATTCCTCTTCTCCAGGAAGACATTAAGATCCTCCCCGATCTCCAGGCGACGTCGGCTGTTGAGCAATCCCAAATCACTTTCACCTCCAAGTGTGTGTTTTTTAGAAGCACCACGATCCCCAGGCACCGCAGCAATCTGGTGATTCAGCTGGAGGGAGTCACCATCTGAGCCAGCACCTCGGCCAGGAAGGACAGGCAAGAGACATGAGGAAAGTTTTGCAGATTTCTGACCAGGTCTTGAACAGAGGAGAGGAAGCTTTTAGCAGGGCCTGTTGGGACAGCACAAGGAGCGATGGTTTGAAACTAAAAGAGGGAGATTTAGACTGGAGAGGAAGGAGAAATTGTTGGTGCTGAGGGTGGTGAGAGCCTGGCCCAGGTTGCCCCAAGAGGTGGTCACTGCCCCATCCCAGGGGAGGTTGGATGGGGCTCTGAGCAACCTGCTCTAGTTGCAGGTGTCCCTGCTCCCTATAGCAGGGGAGTTGGACCAGATGGCCTTTTAAGGTCCCTGCCAGCCCAAACCATTCTATGATTCTATGAAAAAGGTCGATGAGAAGGATCCTCACAGGGAATCTCCACCCTTGCCCGAAGCGTCGTTCTTAGCACCATTAGACAACTATGCAGCTTGTTGGCCAGGTGCTGAATTTGTCTATGACAGTGAGAAGATTAATCACAGGAATTGCTTGTGATTGCACCCATCCTGGCTCCAATGGGTGTGACTGGTCTACTTATCTGATTCATTTAAGCCAATTAATTATCTTGTGCTCAGATCTGCAGCTCCTCTGTAGCATTAAGCAGTGACCCGTTTCATATAAAACAGCGGAACGCTACCACACTTTCTCTTCTGTGGTTCTTCCCTTAGTTTTATACTGACCAGCACAAAACCAGAGCCCACGTGCATGGGTCTAATTACACAGAATCCCTGGCAGTCTTTGGGTCCAGCCCAAACCAGTCTGCTTCACTGGGAGTCTTCATGGGTTTCACGTCAGCCCTTGGTGCTGTTTCACAGTTCCTCCTTCTGCCTGGTCCTTTGAGCATCTCCAGATCAATCACTCTGAAGTTATCACCCTTTACAAGTCAACAGGGCTTTAGGCCATACTTGTGACCTCAAATGGACCTAAGCAGTAAAGTCCATTCTTCACCATCACCCTGGAGGTGGAAATAAAGTGTCAGCATAAACAAAGGCGCTGCTGCCAATACCGATTCCAGTCCCTTGCTCATTCTTGTCTCCTGATCATGCTGAAGCTCACAAAGTGCTAAAATTAAAGATCTGATTCGGTAAAGGTATGTAACTGAAATGCAGTCCAACATCACTAGAGGGCAAGGCATCACTAGGATGACTTTGAAGCAGAGGTGTTCATCGCAGCATTCCAGCATCACGACTCCTTCCGCATCCCTGCAAGAAAATCAACCATTTGCCTACTAACAAAATGTCTGGGCTTGAACATTGCAGCAGGAGATGCTGTCTCTCACGCTGGGCAAGCCAGGAACTAGATGGTCTTTAAAGGTCCCTTCCAATCCAAACCATCCTATGCCTCTGTGAACTGAAAATCTGTAAATAAAAAGCCAAGAGACGCGGTGTCAGTCCGCTCTGCGACTGAATCGCACACAAAACGGGGGACAGAGATGACGAAGCCTTTCTGCAACATCTTTTCAACCACCTCTAAACAGAAAGGGACAATTTTCAAGGCCTCTTTAGAAATATTTTGTAAATGTACCCGTTTCAGAGAGGCTCTCACAGATGTGTCAGCGCCCATGAGGTAGCAGATGTGCCAGAGGAAGAGGGTTTAAGATATTTGTGCATTTGGAACCTGTAAAGCCAGGCTTTTAAAATCAGCATAATGAAAAGAAGCTACTGACAGTAACCGCTGACAACAGCAAGATCACTTCTGGGATGTCAAAACGCAGTCGGATAAGGCACCGACTGGCCTGACCTAACTCAAACGTAGCTCAACTACGAGCAGGGAGTAGGGGCTAAGTTATCTCCAGAGTTTTCTTCCCTCTGTGCAAATATCCTGTGAAATTTGAAATGAAAGAACCATCTGCTGCAAAGGAAGGAAGTTCTATCTTGTCACTCAGTCACAGACCCACCAGCCCAAGGTGGAGGGCTACGAGCCACAAGGAGACTCCTAAATCTTCACAGAACCACTGAGGATTTTAATGAGCTGCTTGTAGTGTCTGATGTGTCTAAATTAGTTGTCAGACCAGGAGTCCCCGTGGCAAACCAAACATGGTTTAGCAGTGACCTGGCGGTTCTGGGTTAACGATCAGACTTGATGATTTTGATGATCTCTTCCAACCAGAACGATCCTGATTCTATAAACCCATGGATATGCCATGGTCTGGTCAGAAGAACGGGGAGACTGGAAAGGCAACTTAAACAGGTGGTTAAACATGAGGTCTTCTTATTGCATATCATTTTGGCACTAGATGAACAAGATTTGGTCCTCATGTCCCCTCTGCTAGTGTTCTTCATGAAGAGTCTTTATACTTAATGCAAGCCAAAGCTGTCAGGCTTTTCCGGCGGCCCCAACGCTTCCCCTGCCCGGAAGCACTCTTGCCACCCCCTCTGCGATTCCCACCAAAACAGTATTTGTCAAGCTCACTGCACTAGTATCAGTTTAACTGGAAGCTGGATTCCTGCTTCATTCCTTATCATTTTTGTCAGCTGGCGTTCAGCAGGTGACCCAACAAAGGGAAAGGTCACCAAAGGCAACGGACAAGTCACCTCCTCCAGCCCCAGCTGCAGTTCTGTTGCAGAAAGAGCAAAGGTGTCTTTCAGTCGTGACCGACATACGTGTCCCTTGGCACGAGGGATCTTAACTTGACTCTAAGGTGATTAACGGAGCAGAATTAGCACAACGAGCCAGGGGAATTAAGGGCAAGGAGCTGTCCTTGAGCCAACACCATGCCTACATCTGCCAGAGGAAAGCCTGCAGCCCCAGAATTCAAGTGGAAGCATAAACACCAAACGCTAACGAAGTCTCTGGTGTTGCTCATTGAGTTAAACGGCTCACGAGGTTCTGCGTGCCCACGCGAGTAACGCTGAAAGGTCTCCAAGCAGCACAGCAAGAAGTGCTGGAGTTTTCACTGCAAAGTTTTCTAAGGACTGTCTCCACCCTCTCTTCCAGCTTCCTTTTTACAGCTCTGCCTCCTTTGAAACAGTGCCATGGGAAGCTGATTTGGGGTTGGCTACTACTCTGCACAGATTGCTGTGAACCACATTCCCGCCACTGCTTGCAAATAGCAGGACTCGTACCAATGACTCAACTTTTCCTGCTCAGCTAACCCAGGCTGAGATCTCCTACAAGGGGAATCAGTTCAAGTTCAACCTGGCCAGAAGAAAGCAAAGAATTACCTTTTCCTTCCCAGACTTGCCCTGCTGTTTGTCTGCCCCATCACACCGGCGCTCTCCATTCTCCTGAGCCCAGGCATCGCTGTCAGCACAGATTTGCCCTTCTTCCCCTCACACCCAACCCACAACTAGACCTAGACTCATTTTCTTTACCTTCTCTTTCTATTCTAAACCAGCAGAAGTTCCCCTCCAAGGCTCTGTGCCTCTCGGTCTTGCTTCTTCTCTGCAATTTCATTTCATTTCCCATTCTCCCTCTTACCTCCTGACACTGCCCACTAAACAAACAGCTTTGCACGTTCTTTAGCGTCTTCTGCCACATTAATGTGCCCAGATCCTCCGTGATGGAGGGACCCACAGACAATTCTATTACTTGATAAGTAAGGAGGGGTTGGTCTCTTTGGACATCTGCTTGATCTGGCCCCAAGCAACAGTCCTGTGACTGTAGCATTGGTTATCAAGTTCTGGAACAGGCTGCCCAGGGCAGTGGCGGAGTCACCACCCCTGGAGGGCTTTAAAACCCGTGGAGATGTGGCACTGAGGGACGTGGTTTAGCGGCGACCTGGCGGTGCTGGGTTAACGGTTGGACTCGATGAGCTGAAAGGTCTTTTCCAGCTGCAATGATTCTGTGATTCTATTTCACCACTGAACAAAAGTTGACTTATTGCAAGCCCAGAGCTAGAAGGCATCTTGCTATCCAGTTCCTCCCTCGTGAAGGGGAATTACCCCACCGGGGGCCCGTTCTGGCTTCTGACAATTCTGCAGCTGTTCTATAAACCAGCACAAAGTCCACCTGATGATTAAAGCCAACCTTCCCGTTCAGTCCAACAACCCTTGCACAAATATGGAAATATTGACACGATCAACAGCAAACTCGACCTCTTGGCTCCCAGCACCAGTGGAACCACCGGGATTGCTCCTATAAGGAACGTGTTGCCTTGGCAGAGCTGACCAGCTCCAGCCCTCAGTGCTACGCGTGCGTTGAAGAGCTGTGCCAGGACGTTGATGACTTCTTGGCAGGGCCACGCTTCCCAAATGTCTAAATTTATTGGAATTTCCCTAGGGCTGATACGGCGTTGCGTGTTCAGTGGTAATCCTCCTCACCGGTTCGATGATAGATGTGTAATGAAGGAAAGTTATTAGTCATCATGAAAGCTTTGAAACAGCCCACACTTGAGGCTATTGGCTTACCTTCTCCTTCCTCCTTCACTGCACCTGAAGCAAACAAAGGGAAAAAAAAAAAACAAAACACTTTCATTTGTTGGTTCCTGGAAACATACGTCTGTGGGGTGGGTGGGGAGGGGGGACAGCCTGACCAACTGTGCAAAGACAGCCTGATTTACAGCCCTGGGCAACCCTTGAGTAACCCTGAAGGGAGGGTAAACGACAGGACCAGCAGAACCAGGGAATTTCCAGGAGCAACCAAATCTCTAGGCCCCTTGTGCTGGTTTCTCTCTCCTTGCCATTCGGTCTCATAAATCCTGCACTTAAACACACATTAACATCTAAGTGTCTGAGGGCACCTCGCTGTGTACAACATTAACCTCCATCGAGGTGTAAAACATCCCTTTTCTCTTCCAAACCCAAGCTCCTTTGCAGTCCACGTCAAGATGTCTCATTCTGGACCTGCAGACCCTTATCCCTCCCAGCCACCAACACAGGCCCAACGCTCAGAGCCCCACATACAGGTAGACCAAATATATAAAGCACCCTCTCACCTCATCACTCCTCCTCGAGCTGTAGAAAGAAGCTGTCCTAAGTGGTGGGCCCCAGATATCCACCTCGTGCTGGAAACTCATCACCTCCCAGTTTGACAGATGGGGAAAGTGAAGATCCACGCAAGGTGGCTGAATTGATACCACCCAGGATGATCTACACGGGAACTGGGGCAGGAGAAAACCACAAGAAGATGTCTGGTCCCTTTTGCTGGAGCCACCAGACTATTTGTGTTTTGGTGCCAGGTCAAAACGCCTCATAACGTGGGAGTCTGGTTATTGATAATACTAATGAACATCAGAAGCTGCTGAAGATGCTGGTGGCACGAGGGACATGCTATCAAGCTATGTGTACGTTTGTCCTGGCGCATCTTTGTAGCTATAGATCTACCACAACACGTCGTGACTCAAGTTGGCCAAGCCTCTGCTTGCTGAATTGTCATGGAGATGACTGAGGATCACCACCCTTCACAGCACATCTTTTTCTGGTCCACCTTGAGTGTTTCCAGGGCAAACAGGCAGTCAGCTCCCACTTGTCCTCTCCTTTCTGAGCTCTAAGAAGAGATCGAGGTCACACATCTAAGCTTTTCTGCTTACAGAGCATGAGAACTCTGGGGGGTGGGGGGGTGTTGCACAAAAGCTGATTTATGGGCACGGAACTCCGGATGTGACATAAAATCTCCTTCGCGCAGGAGGTTCCCCTTTGTGGCAGGGAAAAAAGGATTTATGAGGGAGAGAGGAAGGAAAACAAAATCCTCGCTGATTGTTCTGCTGGTCATCCTTCAAGCAAGTCAAACACATGTTTGATGTTTGACCTACCACCCCTTCGAAGCTCTTTTTTGGCTCACGGGGCCCTGCGTCGCTGGGCAGACGGGCACAAGGAGAAATGTTGTTTACACAGCAGCAAGTGCAGGAGGACCCAGGGCCTCTGTTCAAAGGAGAGGGAAGGGGGTCTGGCAGCTGGGCCATGGTTTATCTCTGAGAAAGAAACAGCAGAAAAGTTCTGGTGGAAGAGGTGGGCAGGGGACAAAGGGCGGGGCTGATGTCTTCTCAGATTCTACAAGTTTAGGATTCAACCCCATGGCTCAGCTCCCAGGCACAGAAAAGCTTCCAAACAGCAATCCCTGCTGACTAGTGAGGACATTGCACCTAAAAACTCTGACACGGCAAAAATTCATGGTCTCCCACCTGCCCGTCCTCAGTGCTTCTCAACATTCCTCAGGCTTAACCAAGACGAAACCCTTAAAGAAATCCAAATCCTGCCACATCACAGCCTCTCCAGTTGCCTAAGGAGAAGAGCAGCCATCTAACACCACTTCCCATCCTCAGCAGCGGAGGAAGGCTGCAAAAACAACCCTGAGAAGAGGCTGCAGAAGACAGGTCAGCAGGCGTGATGCCTTCGGAGGCAGGAGCAGCAGCCAGGGAGGACCCTGGAGATGCTCCGCTTGGCAGGGTGGCCAGTCCCTGCCTGGTCTTCCTGCGCCCTCTTGTGGCTGCCTGTCCACGCTGCACGGCGTAGGACCAAACCTCTGGCGAAAAAAAAAAGAGGAGGCTGGGCTGCTCCCCCTCGCAAAGAATGAGGACTCTTCTATAAATTTTTAATACAGACTCGGTAGGAGTCCAGGGGATTCCTCCGCTCACTGCTCCGCTCGACTCCAGCACTGCCAGCGAGGGCACAAGTGGGACAGACAGACACCACCCGCTCTGTTTCTGCGTTGCCATTGCCACTTAGTTTCTTTCTCCATGCCCAGAGGACTTATCCTACAAAATCAGNCTCGACTCCAGCACTGCCAGCGAGGGCACAGGTGGGACAGACAGACACCGGTTTGAGTGGGAAGGGACCTTTCAAGGTCACCTGGTCCAACCCCCCTACAGGGAACAGGGACATCTGCATCTGGAGCAGGTTGCTCAGAGC
The DNA here is from genome assembly GCA_013396935.1 of Baryphthengus martii. Lineage (NCBI taxonomy): Eukaryota > Metazoa > Chordata > Aves > Coraciiformes > Momotidae > Baryphthengus > Baryphthengus martii. The sequence goes on along the minus strand of VWZK01016949.1, from coordinate 17,786 downwards.
CCCATCCAACCTCCCCTGGGATGGGGCCAGGGATGGGGCAGTGACCATCTCTCAGGGCATCCTGGGCCAGGCTCTCATCACCAAAAATCTCCCCCTTCTCTCCAATCTAAACCTTCCTCTTTTAGTCCCAAACCATCCCCCCTTGTCCTGTCCCAACAGACCCTGCTCCAAAACCTGTCCTCATCTTTCTATGGTAACATCACTTGAAAAACAGTAACATCACCTTAGAAAAAGGCACAGGACCTTTGGACAAGCGTTGCTGATATCTGCAGGGGGTTCTCCACACCCTAGAGGTGACAGCCCCTTCCTCTGGACGCTTGTTGAAACCGAGCTGCCTCCAGTGCCCTCCTTCTCTCCCTCCCATGATGTCAAATGCCAGGGACAATCTTACCTGAAGCGTCACCAACCTGGACAGGCCAGGGAAAGCTAAGAGCAGCAGTGAGGGGCCGCTGGTCCCATCAGATGAAGGCAACGTCCACGTCTACGTAGGAATAAAAAAGTAAAAGGGATGACACGCGGATCTGGAGCCTGGCTCAGAGTGTCTCGGGGCACTCTGAGTAGGGAGGACATGGGATCCCAGTTCCTGGCTTGAAACACAGCATGGAGAAGGTTGTGGTGATCCTTCTGTCACACTGTCACAGCAAGCACCAGCGACTGGCTCTCAGGGTCACATGCAAACAAGAAATCAGTAAAGCTCTGACCGCCTTTGCATCAAGCAGGAATCCAGAGGAAGCCCACGGGGTCCAGAGGTTCGTTTTCCACATTGGGGTGAACCTCAGCACCTCACACCCTTGCCCCACTTCACCCAGAGACACAAGGCTCCCAGGGGCCAGTTCTTCTCTCACTCACCCTCACGTCAGTTCACCTTTGCTGGAAGCGAAGCCCCAGGTCCCAGAACCACCATTCCCATGAGATTTAATCCTGTCTCCTGCTCTGGCTGTACCTGTTTCGTTTCCCAATGCTTTCCTTTTTCCCCCCCCTCCACTGCCATCACCGAGAGATGATGACAGGACAATCTTTCACGTTCACAGCTAAACGCAGAAGGAGAAAATCATTGTAGTGAAGCCAGAGCGACCCAACTTCCCAGCCTGAAGAGTCCGAGAGCTGGCGCTGCTGCAGGGCAGGTCCGCTAACAGCCAGCACCTCTCGCTGGTGCTTGAGCTTGGGGACAGGGAAACTGAGCCGCTGTCCCCCTTCTTCTGTGAAGGACAAGAAAGGGCCTGCAGGAGCTGCATCTGCCTTTTTCAACCCAAGCTGCAGCGAAAATCAGGGAGAATGACCTCAACAGCTGGAAGTTCAGTCCCTGGTGCTGATACAGCTCCTGCCTCAGCATCCAAAGCCCCAGGCGCCCGTGCAGCCGAGGGAAGACCCACCAAAGAAGAGCCCACGATCCAAAAGTCTCCAGAGAAAAGAAACATTCGCTCTGCACCACAAGGACCCGTTGATAACGGCGCCTTCTGAAGGTCTCCCACCACAGTTCTACCTCCACCCACTGTCAGGAACAGCAGGAGACTGCTCAGCCCTGCGAGGAAAGAGGAAGGAAGATGATCCTGGATTCTTGGCTTCCGAGCGCACATGTCCCCGCCGACCCAACCTTAGAACTGCGACCAGACCTTTAAAGAGGTTAATAGCAAATGTTTTATTTTCCTTTAACAAAGAGCAGGGTGCAACCATCCCGCTGCTAACGGAGTGACTTCATATCCGCTTAGAATTTGTCCTCTGTTTTAAACCTAAGACCACCTCATATGATGCATTTCTCTAACTCCTTCCATCTCAAAAGTGCTTTACCAAGTGACGCTGGGGTGGGGTGGAGGGGAAATAAAAATACAAATAAATCCCACAAATCAAAATGTCTCCTACACAGAGAGACCGTCTCAGCCCCAGGGCTGCGAGGCAGCCGCCGCGCTTGTGCAATTGTAGCAGCTAATGGCAGAGGATGGCAGAGAGATCCAAAGGTCAAGGGAACAGATACAAGGAGAAACAGATACAAGAGAATTTATCCGAGCTGGAATCTGCAGCTGGAGAAAGACATTTCCATTCTCTCCGCTTAAGAAGCTGATGTCAAACTGCTACAGGTCTGCAGATGCCACCAGAAGAGATGCAGGTTTATCAGCAGCTCACGACCCAGTCAGACTCTTCCCTCAAGCAGGATTTTCCAGGCTTTTACTCCACGTTTGAAACCTATTCCTTGGCACTCCTCTAGCCAGAGGCGAGCAGCACGAGTCGGGGCGCTCAGTTGTCAGAAGCAAAAGCAAAAACTGGGATGTTAACAACTTGGACTTGCAGGTCAGCCCTTCCTGAGCTGAGGGAGGTGGGTTCAAAGCTAGTCTGTATGGTCAGGAACGTGTTCTCTCAGCTCTGGGGATGATGACTTGTGCTTCACGCAGCTACTCACCCCCGGCAGACACCACCACACACACCAGTACAGCTACATGGGAAGCAGTCCCCTGAGGAGCTCAGTGCCAGGAAACCTTGTGCTCATGGGGGTCTTCCACAGAAGGTTCTCAGATTCTGCTATGAAGTTCTCCTTGTATTAAGTTCCAAACAAATAAAAAAAAAAAAACAACCCTTCATCTTCCCCATCTGTTCCTCCCTCCTCTGGACAAGATCAGGGCAGCTCAGGTAATTTTCTTCTGCTGAAGATACTCGATTCCTGTTGTAGCATCTCCCAGGAGAAGACGAAACAGAGCTGAGGATGGTGATCTGGTCCTGGGCACCAAGCTGCTAAGATGGGCGTTAAGAAGGTGGCAGAGGGACAGGGTGACATGCCAGTCAAGAGTGCAGAAATGCCACGTGAGATGAAGCCTCCAGGGTGGGTAGTGGCTGAGCCGATTCCACAGTCATCAAAAAAAACCAAAAAAACAACCAAAAAAAACCCTAAAAGGCTAAATTGGCTACAAAACACTGTCATGGCTTCAACACAGTTGTGCTCACAGAAGCTCAAGCTTTAGCAGGTCTCTGCTTTCCAACAGCTTCACCAACATCCTTCCCAGCACATTCGGAGGCACAAGGGAACTGCAGCCACATCCCGCACGCGTGCACGCAAAGATGCCTCAAACCTCCTCCCTGGGGTTGGCAGCCCAGGAGAAGTTGGTTTTCCCAGCAGACACGCATCTCTAGGCCTGATGTGACCCCAGGGAGGAAATATGCTCCTTCTGGAGACAAAGAACCCAGCTTGGGACCGTGGTTTCTATCTAAAGAGTGGGTCCAGCACTGTTCAAGGCAACCCTGAGAGCAGGAGCAGCTCGCAGGCATCTCTCTGGGGCTGAGGTTTCTATCCAAGAGCACCAGGAGGAACTTCTGCCCCGTGGACCATCACAGGGCACCACCCATCGTGGTGCACATCTGCCCGTGACAACCACAGCAGATTCTCTAGGAAAACACCGACGGCAGCCAAGCTGTGACCAGCTGTGAGCCGTGGAACTTCCCAAGGTGCAGAGCTCCAGCCTGTGCTCCGGCTGCTCCCCCTAGCCTGGATTATCCAGTGCCAAACCGCGAGCTAAAACCAGGAACAAATCCCTCTTTGTGACTCAGCTGGCAGAAAGCTCCTCTTGCAGGGAGTACTTGGACACGGGCTGTTCGTGGCTCGCCGTGAGATGATCGCGTGCTGCTGGCAAGTGCAGGTCCCTTCGAGGAGTTCAGTGTTCAGCAGGGCTGGGCACAGCACCCTCCACCCCAAGGAACGAGCGGAAGAGACGGACAGACAGCCAGCATCTGTCCTGAGAAGACTTGCTTACAAAGAGAAGGTCCAGAATTCCTGCCTCACACAGGGCTGACCTCAAACTATGCCAAAGCAGGTTGAATATATATATATATATATAAAAAAAATTAAAACCCATGGCTATACACTGCATATAGGAGACTCCAGAGAGGACAGTCTGTAGATGGCCACCCGCGAGCAGCCAGGGCCAGCCCAGCTCTCCGGGGGTAGCTTGGCAGCTGTATTCCAGTCACAGGTGGAGAAGTGGGACAGCTGAAGGTAGAACTTGTGCTGCTTGCTCCTTGATCAGCTTCAAGCAGAGGGGAGGTGTGGAGGGAGCGAGGCCCACCACAGGAGAGGCACCGCAGTCACCTGGCTGGAGGACTACGCGTGACGAGACGTTCGTACAGGAGCGGTTTCCTTCCGTGCTCGGGCCTCTGCTTACATCTCACTGGGATAAAACCCAAGTTTGGCCAGAGACATCTCCCTCCGGAGCCTCATGACCTCCCAGAACATCAGCTCCACTGCAAAGCCAAAACAGGGGAAGAGGAAAAAAAGCAAACAACAGAAAACAACCAAAAATCAGTAAGCAAGGTACAGCTGGACACCACCTCAGGGGACATAGTGATCATTTGGTGATTTTCCAATCAGGGTGGAAGCCCCATTCCTGGAAGTTTTTAAAGCCAGGTTGGATGGGGCTCTAGGACAACCTGCTCTAGTGAAAGGTGTCCCTGTCCATGGCAGGGGGGTTGGAACTCAATGATCTTCAAGATCCCTTCCAACCCTGACGATTCTATGATTCTATGACCTCAGTGCAGCCCACCAGGCTCATCCCCAAAGTGATGGGAGTAGATCTGCTGAAGAGGCCAGCAGGACAGACCCATCAGGTCACCCCTTACCAGCTCCACCCCAGGGCAAAGATCCCAAGAAGCTGATGAGCAAGGAATGGGGTGCAACTGTTCGCCCTGCTTGTGTCTCTTTTGCCATTTAACTGCTCCTCAAAGACACCTGGAGTTGAGGGTACCCCAAACTGGCCCCATTCCCGTCACACTGAACAGGGCCTCTTAATTCCTTCCAATACTCCACAGAAGACAGATGTCACCACAGCCAGCCAGCCCCTCTTACCATCCTGCCTCACCAAGCCCTGCTGGATATAGCGAATGTATGTGAAGAAATTGCAGACCGCGGTGATCTGGGGAGGGGAGAGAAAAACCAGTCAGGTTTGGAACTGCTTGGCCCACCAGGAGCCTTGCACAGCACCCAGCAGGAGAGCACTTCGAGTTCAGCACCTGAGAAATAGTGCCACACACCACCACATGGAGAAAGACGGGAAGAAAGCAGATTAAAAAAAAAAAAAATAATTAAAAAAAAAAATTAATCAAAATTCTAGGTATCTGAAGTCTCATCCCAAGATATACCAGCATCCTGGCTTGGATCAGTACCAGTGTGGCCAGCAGGACTAGGGCAGCGATCATCCCCCTGGACTGGGCACTGGGGAGGCCGACCCTTAAATCCCAGGCTCAGTTTTGGGCCCTTCCCTCCCAGAAGGAGCTGGAGCGTGGCCAGAGAAGGGCAACAGAGCTGGGGAAGGGTCTGGAGCAGGAGTGTGGTGAGGAGTGGCTGAGGGAGCTGGGCTTGTTCAGCCTGGAGAAAAGGAGGCTCCAGGGAGACCTTCTGGCTCTCCACAACTCCCTGGCATTCAGGAGCCTGGAGCCACAGGGGGTCAGGCTCTGCTCCCAAGGAGAAGCACCAGGACAAGAGGAACTGGCCTCAAGCTGCCTCAGGGGACACTGAGGTTGGAGCTGAGAAACAATTTCTTCCCCTGCAGGGTTGTCCAGGCCTGTGCCAGGCTGCCCAGGGCAGGGCTGGAGTCCCCCGATCCCTGGTGGGGTACAAGCCACAAAAATCAGTCGACTGAAGTCCATGCACAAACCCAACATTTTATCTCAGAAAGTCACACGCTGCAGGATCAGCTCTTCTGATACGCAGCTTGGGAAAGAATAAACTTCTGAATCTGAGCCCCACCAGCAACATTAACAAATCATTCACCTTCTCCCTTCCCTCCAAAGAAAGGGCAGCTTGTTCTCATAACCATCGGAGTCACTGATCTGTACTGGAACAGTAACAAGAGCCAGCATTTAAAGAGCAGAAAATTACTGTGTTTTACAAAGGAGAATTAAAAAAAAAAATAATAAAGCAAAACAATCAAAGTCCTGTCCTGAATCAAGCCATGGAAAATGAACACGCCGAAGACATGTTGTCTGAGGGAACAGAAGGCAGAGCACCAGAGCACGGGGCAGGGCTGGAGACCTGCATCCAAATCACCAACCAAGAGCCACCTCAACTTCAGGAACAAACTCAAGTCCTACAGGTCTCTATCAGTTTCAGGGTTGACCCGACAGCTCCTCCGTCTCAGGGCCTGGACCCGTTTTGGAGGGTTGACACACCCTGGGAAGATGGAAAACTCACCCTGGCCCTGCAGGATGGCGAAATGTAGTAGTAATTCCCAGAATCCCCCAGCATGATGCGGTGCTTGCAGGTCCTGGGGAGGCCGCTCAGAGCACATTTCCTGCAGGCAGAGAAAAAAAGAGTCAAAACCAAATTCAGCGTTCAGCAATCTCATGGCACAGCAGAGCACAGCAACTCAATAACCTCGAGAGATAGAAGTGGCAGCTCAGAAACCAGACCTGTGTCAGCATGGAGGAAGAAAATAAAAAAACACGGCTGCTCTGAGCCTTTTGCTCCTAGAAAGATTCCAGAACTGGTAAGTTTAGTAAATCTTCAGCTAAATCTCTGGAACCATGAATTATCCCATGCCCAAGAGAACCATGGCTGTGTCCTTTCCCTGGCTGACAACTCAAGACAAAACCACAAAAAAATACTAAAGAGGTGAGGCAGGAGCAGAGCATAAGCAATGACATCTGGTCTCTGGACACCTCCTCCACGCTCCAGGAAAGGCTTTTGCCAAAGGAGTTCTGCTCAGCTCCACCAGCTCTCCTGATGGGATGCAAAAGTGCTGGCTGGGGACCAAATTTGGCCTCAAAACAGGTAAACCTAGCCCTTGAGCAGAACTGGCTCCTACTGAGAACCCAAAACGAGCTGCACTGCTTGGAGAAGGGACTTCCACTCTCTCCTCTTGAATACAGGGAAGAAGTTTGGCTTCACCATTGCAAGGAGATTTCAGACCGAGTGAAAAAAAAAAGTCAACTTTCAAAGACAGCTCAGCTCCCAAGGAGACCACCAAAAGACCTCATCAGCAAGGGTGCAACACAGGCTTCTATTTTCTTGCCATTTCCTTCCTTTATTTGCAAGCCAAATGGTTCCCAGCACCGACCAGTTGCCCTTCCTTCATCACCCCTTCAAGCAGTAAAAGCAGAATTTTCTGCTGCATGGTCATCACCACGTTCCCCACAGACTTAGCACCTGCATGGTGGGAAGAGGGACATCGCTCCCCAGCTGCTCTCTGGGCCACTGAAGGTGACAACACAGGGGAGCAGATGTTTCAGAGAGCTTCTGAGCATCTCTCTGGGCTTGCTTCCCACTGCTAGCAAAGCAAATATTAGCTCAGAGCGGACGCATGAGGTCTAAGCGTCCAGATGCGATGAGAAACAATCGTTGACCAAATATTAACACAACTTAAGATCAAACTCTCAGGAGGTGCAGGATGCCCGATACCTTTGTAGACAAAATAACTTCAAGAAGTCCTAAATTTGAGGGTTGCAGCTACTGGAGATTAAAAAAAAAAAAAAAAAAAAAGAAAAAGGCTCCTGCTGGTCACTCCTGGCTTGGTTGGTACCACTCAGTGTCGCCTCAGCTATCACAACTGTGCTTAGAAGAACCTAAACCATGGCTTCTGGACACCTGCTCTTCAGCACTCAGGGTACTTTGCTCGTGTGCCATCATGAAAGCCACTTGTCCTCAGCATCTCCTGGCCAGCGTTCGGCTCTGATGCTACATAGGCAACATCACACAGCGGCCAGTTCGGTTCCTGCCTGGCTAGAGTCCTCAAAACTGGTGCTCTGAGGTCTGAAGGGTACAGACAAGTAGGTCTGATGGGTCCCAGCTTGGGCAGGGACTCCAGTTTTCTCCTTTCTGGTCCACAGTACGTCCATAGCTGCCACAAAAATCAGTGTTTTCACTGGGAAAACAAAGGGGAACATATCCCTTTTTGGGTCCTTTTTTTTTTTCCAATAGCAAGATTCCTTAAAACCCTGTCTGGGTGGAGATGAAAGAGGGTTAAGAAGTTAGCTCAGCTCAGCTCTAGCTTCAAAGCTGCTCAACTGGACTAAATTAGTAACTTGTTAATGGATTAGAGATCTTTGATCGCTGGCTACACAAATAAACACTTCACTTACGTTACAATTTGTGACCGGAACCCACTGTGAAGACACAAAAAAAAAAAAAAGAAAAATCAAAATCAAAAGAAAACCAATAAGGACAAACACAGGATGGGTTGTTCTTGGAACAGGCCTAACACACACTCAGGGAACAATTTGCTTGGAGGTGAGAGAAAACGGTGAAGAGAGCGGTAGGAAACCTGCACGTGAGCTTAGAAGATGCTCAGCTTGAAGGTAAGGGAGGGAAGAAGAAAGAGAAAGCCCTGACTTAAAATTCAGTAGCTGAATTGATGGTCCAGATGAGCAGAGGGGAGTTAAGTCACTCCTGCCAGTGCTCCTCTTTTTTGAGGCAATCTCAGGTTGTCTGCCACATCTGATCGAGTCACACAAGCTCTGGAGCAGCCAGAGCCCCAGTTCTGACAGCAAGGTGACAGCATCAGGGAGGGAATATGACGTGGAACAAGAGGAGATCTCTTCTGACCTAGACTCCAACCCTCCGGGGTGCACCAGCAAGAGCTCCAACCTCACAAGATGCAAGCACAGGAGACAATGCAGCTCTGACTTCACCCTTGCACCTTAGGGTAAGCACAGACACACCTCCAGAGAACATTAAATAAATCCACCCAGCCAAGGGCGCTAACACCTCGCTGGGGTAACCCCCAAACCAGTCAACTACTGGTGCATCGGTCAACTCCAGCGCATCAGCTGAGCTTCTCACGCGGAGCCGAGCTGAACCACCACCAGCCACAGGCAAGGAGAACACTCAGCTGAGCCCTTTGAACTGTTCAACTCAACCTCCGGAGCGAGGCCCGGCCAAACTCCCCTCGACGGTACGAAACAACCAGCAGCAAGGAGAAGACAAGAGAGGATAAGCACGGTTCCTTACTTCGGCCCACCACACTCTTCTGCTGACACCTTCACCCCAGGCAGCGTCTGGGAAGCAGCTGGCTCAATGGTGAGGGTGTTCTGCTCCACAGCCACTTGCACCAGCTCTGACAGCTGCAGCAAAGAGAAACCAGGGAAGATATCAACGTGCAAAGGTCACCTCCAGAAAGGCGTCGCTCCGGTGCCGCCAGACCGTGCGGCTTTTTGTCCTCCTTGCCCAGCGCTCACCTCCCGCTTCGTGAAGTCCAGACAAGGTCCTATATCTTCTCGATAAATTCTGTCCAGGAAGGAGCAGGTTTTATCCAAAGTTGGAGATTCTTTCCACGCCTGGAATTCGGCAAATAAAATGGAGTCGACCTGCAGCAAGTGTCCGAGAGAGAAGAGGGAAGGTGGGTGGAGGGAAAGATACCTTATCGGAAGGTATCTCTTATTGTGCAGGTAAATCGACTATGAAACGCCTGCTTTGGCATCTAGGAAGGTTCAGACATCACAGAAGCATCTGAGGGAAGCTGGGCTGTCCCAAGAGCCTTTCATCTCCCACCCGTCAGCAGTTCTGTGCCAGACTGACACAGCCACGCTGGGCTTATTCTGCCAGAAACCTGCAGGCACCTCCCAATCCCACCTTCCTCCAAGAGAAAAGCCACCACACGACCACCCAACGGACCAAGCGCCCGCTCGGCCCGTGGCAGGAATGAGGAGAGCAGCTGAATGGCAAAGCCCAGTGGCAATGGCACCTGGGACACAGGAGGCAGGACCCTTCTGTGAGGAAAGGATCGCTATGGAATAGGATGAGGCGGAAAAAGCGACTCATGAACAGCAGGACCACATTCAGTGAGCTCACAGGGTATTGCCGGCTCTTCAAAGACCACTCCAAGCCCAGAACTCTTAGTTTTTGGGGAGTCACCGAAAGTAATGGGAACACTGGACAACCATGCAGGCTTGCAGAGGCAAGCTGGGTGTAGAAATGGAGATGTCTCAATGAGAAATCAGAGAGTCTAATGTCTGCTCATGGCCTTTTACAACAAGGGTTGTCTCCACTCAGCAGCACAGGACCCAGGACAGAGCTTGCTCCCATCCCCGGAGTCAGCAGGAAGGTTGCTCCCTCCATCCTCTGTCTGGCTGAAAATGCGCCAGTCCTGGAGACTCTCTGGGACCTGACACGGCCTGGAGACTTTCTGGGACTTGACATGTGAAGAGGAACCACCACCCTGATGGGGCAGGGCATCTCTTTAAAAGGCCAGTAAATCCTGTCTAAGCTGCTGAAAACCAGAATTAACAAAATCCAGCTGAGCAACACAAAGAAAGTAAGTGAAACAAGCTGAAAAAGGTCTGGATTCTATGGAGCCTGCTCATTCGGTGCCAGGAGACACCTTCAGAGCCACAAGATGGAAAAAGAAATTGAGGTCCTCTACAAAAACAATCAAAAAAAAATAAAAAAAAATGGAGGTGAGCATGAAAGGAAGCTGGAACTGAATGGTTGGAAGCATGAGAGGCAGATGAGTCCCCAGCCGTCCCCAGCGCTGTCCAGAGGGGTTACCTGCCGTAGGGATGAGGAAGCCTCTGCCCCCAGGGCCTGCCAGCCCGGTTCATAGGTGAGGTGGACAGCCTTCCCAGGAAGGATGCAAAGGAGCAGAGAGAGGAGAGCGGGAAACCCCGACTTGGAGGGCAAAGGAAGAGACAGAAGTGAAGGAAAAGGTTTAGAGAGAGAAGTGAGAAAGGAGGGTAAAAAAGAAAAACCACAAGACAAAACAGAAGATACAAAGAAAGGCTCAAAGTCCTCTCTTCCAGAGAACTAAGACATTCCAAGGCCACAAGCCACACCTTTTGACTTCAGGGAATCAAAATTCTGTCGTTTTTAGGCTCAGTTTAAGATGGGACACGTCTTTTCCACAGAGCACCGGCTCTCTGAGGGCCAGGTTCCCTTCAATCACCTCTCACGTAGGTCACGAAGCCATCTGAGAGACGAAAATCAACAAACGAACCCAAATAACACCTCACCCCTTGAGACAGAAAATTATTAATCACTTTGGAAGCCGCAGCCCTGGGATTTTAAGCCTCAGGATAGATGCCCTGGTGGAAGTTGCTTCTTCCAGCTGACTGCATTTGGCTCCGACTTCCAGCGTGTCTGGACCGTTCCCTGCATGACCGAGGGAGACCAGCCCATCAGGCCTTCAAAATTACTGGTTTTTTTTTCCCCTCTTTGTTTTATTTCTGACCCTGCTTTTGTTCTCCTCTGCCTGTGAACAGTTACAGATCTTCATCTCTATCGCTGTTGCTGCCTCGGGACAATGGCGACAGCCGGCGCCGCCTGAAGCGTTTGATCCCAACTCTAGCAACAAGAGCGCGGCGCAGAAGCTGACGAGGCACATTCAACGAACCCACAGCCAACAGCACAACATCCCCAGTGTCACCAGCACAGTCCCGCTTGGTCAGAGCATTAAAATTCACAAGTGACCCTTCTGCAGATGTTCTCAAGTGACCAGGTGCCTCCGTGTGCCCTCAACAATTCTGCACGACAGAGGCCGCAGTTCCCAAAAAAATCACTAGGGAGACGTATCCCCCATGCACCCCGCTTTCATTTTTCCTGACCAAGTGCTATCAGCTGCCTCCTTTTTGCTCCCCAGGACAGCTGTGTACACATCTGGCTAGCGGGAAGTTCCCAGATGGAGAGATCCTGGTAGCAGGAAGGAGCGTTTTTTACACCCTTGGTCACAGCAGGTGGGGCGGGGGCGACTATCAAAGGATCACTGAAGGGAATTAAACAGGCTTTGTTTGGAAGATATTCCCAAATGCTTTGGTATGCTTCTCTGCCCAGTGAGGAAGGAAATAAATATAATTAAATTTGTGCTCTGTGAAGAAGAGGAAGAACAGTGACGTGCCAAAAAAACCGAACCAGGTTGATGGAGGTGTCCTGCTGTCCAAGCCAAACCAGGTAGAGAAGGAACAACAGCAAATCCCACCAGAGCAGGTAGTGGACTCAGCTGCCAAGAGGCAGCAGAACAATTGGCTTCCTCTCAGCAACTCCTGGCACATTCACTCTCAGCACTGGTAACTCCTGGATCTGTCCATAATCCCCAGGAATCCCTCAACCACTTCTTGACACAGCCTTGAACCTGCTTCCTAGAAGGGGAAACCTCCACAAATGGGAACCCTCCAGAGCTTGCCTCAGCACAAATTTAGGGAACAAGCCAGATGACGGCACAGACAGCTTCTCAAAACCACACAGCTCTCCAGGAAGCCCAAGTTGGAAGCCGCACAGCACCCCGAACGGAGGGACAGCATCGTCTCCAAGGCCGAGGTCCTCACCCACCTCTTTGCGCTCGCGGCTGACGGGCTCTGGAGTCACGTTCTGGCTGGCAGCTGAGACCATGGCGCTGCTGGTGCTCTTGTTTCGCCCGTGGCCCTTCCTGAAGACGGTTTTAGAAGGGCTCTGGAGCTGAGGGTGCAGCTCCCGGTTCGGAGAGGAAGGTGTGGATGTGATCACCAGAGTCTTCAGAGCTGTCACCTCTGCCTGCAGCATGTCGATCTGAGGAGACAAGGCAAGAGTCAACAGCACCTCCAGCACCACCTGAGCTCGAGTCTGCTGCACCCCACCAGACTATAAAGCCACAGGGAACCAGCTACAAGCCCATCCATGAAGCTCCCTCCCTCTCCTCCCAAATCCTCAACACCACCTGGAATTTTAAACAGCAGCTATTCGAGAACTCATCAGTTCGCTCAGGTTGAGGAGTTCGCTGAAGAGGGAACAAAGCAAATGCAGCAGCTCAGACCGAGCTGCAGGCACTTCATTCTCCTGCAGGCTGGGCAGGGGTGGCACCAACCTGGCACGGAGCTCAAGCCACGGCGAGCGCAGTTCTCACCTTCCCCCGTGCCTCCCTCAGCTGCTTCTCCGACGCCGCCTGTTTCGTGTTCGCTTCCCTCACCATCTTGTGCGCTTCCTGCATCAGAGAGAATTTTCATCTCATCTCAACTCACGAAGCCACCGGGGCAGGCCGAAGCTCAGCCGTATCGCGCGCTCCGGGCAAGCGAGCAGGGGCCCAGACGTCACCGCCACGGGTTTGACTCTGTCAGCTGTGAAAAGCTTTCCCCCAGAACGTCCCAGAGAAAGGTCTTGCTGCCAGGGCCTGAAGGACATCCCCCTTCTAGGAGTGTGATTGGCTCAAGTCAAGAGTTTAGCTGCCTGAGTCCAAGGTCATCTCTTTCACCGATACGGGCTGCTCTGGGGAAAAGCCACAAGTAAAGGCCTGCCCCTCCTTGCCCTTGGGAACTGCTTTCAAGTTGAAGCTTTAACATCAGCACCCACTTGTGCCCCATCACAGCTACATCCAGTACGACATCCCTGCGACCCTGACCTTGACCCAGGCCCGCCGAGGCTCCCTGGCTCGCCCTCGGGCCTGCACCTCGCTGATGACTCACTGGTTGATCACTGATCAACTGTCCCTGATCCAGACCTGCCACTCCACATCTTGGCTCCTCGCTGAGGAGCTCGCTGCTCTCGCCCGTCTTGTTCCTGCACTTTGCTCCCGTGCGCCTGCAGAGCGACCAGCCCTCCCCGCTCCGGGCACGGCGGCAACACAGCAGGAGCTGTAGCTCAGGTGAGGGCCAAAATGGCAGAGACCAGCTTCAAAACATCTCCCACAGGAAAATGGGAGCAGTGAGAGCCCCAGCAGGGGCCTCCTCACAGCGCTGTCCAGAAGGAATCTGTCCAAGGCAACCAAAAGAAGGGGACAACCCTCAGCTGCACCATCCCTCAGCTTGCCATCAGCCCAGGCAGCCAAATCTCCAGCAGGGAGATGTTGTCTCGGTCCTCGCGCTCAGCACCAGCCTGTGTTTTGAAGGTACAGATGGGCTCTGGCTCTCCTCGCTGCCCAGTCACATCCAGACATTAGAGCTGCTGGCAAACGGGATTTTGCCAGGATAGAGCTTGTCAAAAAACGTCAACCAACAGGCCTTCAGAGCGCTCGCTGGGAGCACACCACGAGGACATCCAGCTTGCTGTCATTCCAAGCAAGAGCCGACACAAGCCAGGGAATCATCTCCATTAGATGATTACAGAGCAGGCACGGGAGGGGGACAGGGAGCTCCAGCTCCAGGCATCCCCACATCCATTTTTATGACCAGATGTACAGCCCCACAACCACTGTCCTCTTTAGGCCACCCCACAACTGCCAGAAGGGGCAAGAAGCACCTGCAAAATGCTCCCCAGGAACAGATCCAAGCTCCTGCTCTGAGGCTCTGCCTGCAGCACAGCCCAGCTCTGCTTCTCCAAGTGGGAAAGAACCACCCAGGGAAGGAGGAAACGGTGGGAGCAGACGGCTGGAAGGTCAGGGAAAGCCTGTCTTAAAGGAGCTGGATGGAAGCTGAGCTTAAGAAACGATGGGAAAAGGAAGAGGGTGGTACCTCAAACAGGCTGGCTGTTAATTCCTCTAGTTCCTGCTCCAGTTGTTCTCTGACTTTGGACAGTCTCTCACATTCTTTGTCCTTCAGCTTCAGCTCCTGTTGAGGAAACGGAGAAGGACTCATGAGCTCAGAGCAGGCCCCAGCAGTGCTGATGCCGGTCTGGCTTTACCTGTCCATCACCACCTTTCCTCCCCACCACGACAACTCTGTGTAAACTGTGTCACCAAAGGTCTCCATCCCTCCACAAGTCGAGGGAGGCTTTTCAGGCTGGAATTGCTCGCTTGCCATTTAACAAGGAGGCTCCATCAGCAGCTCCAGCTGCCTTCTGCTGCAGGTTGATGTTGGCACGAAGGCTTTGGGTCAACCCACCACCCGATGTCCCGCTCCAAAGCACTTTGTGGCCACCTCAGCTTCATCTCTCTCCTCTTCTGTCTGCCCCAGACCGTGGCACAGCCACATTCAGACCCTGCTCCCCTCAGCACCACCTCCAGGAGAACCCCCACTGCTCAAATCTCTGCTGCCATCCTCAGGCCCACTCACAAACCCTGGGCCTTACCTTCTGTGCTTTGTGCAGCTCTTCCTTCAGGAATTCAGACCCCTTTTCACGGATCTCCACCGAAGAGCTGCGTAGGCGCGACACGTTGAGCTGCTCGGTGGACTGGGTCTCGTCCACACCTCCAGCATCTTGACAGCCAGTCTCCGGCTCCTCCGTGCTGCCTTTGGATGGCATGAGTGGCTTCCAGTGTCCCACAGCTGGTTCCTTCTGGATGTCTTCCTCAAAATTGGCCTGGCTGGGGGTGGGACCAGCACAGTGAAACGTCACACGAGGGCAATCCACCTCCGGCCCCTCTCGCAGGTGCTGACATGAGGCAGGGAGGTGGATGGCGTACGAAGGGGCCAGGACTGGCTTGGAGGACCTGCTTTGTGCCCAGCAGCACCAGTTCCTCAACCCTGCAGGCAGGCACTGCCCCCCTGTTGATGTGCTTCACCCTTCCAGCAGTGGTCGCTTCCAGACCGGCAGCAGAAGAGGAGATAACCGTCTAAAATAAAGACCTTAGGGGAAAAACTCCACTCTGACCCTGGAATCTTTAAGGATCACACCAAGTCTTGTGTGAGATGCTCAGCCTCGTGGTTTTACCCATCCAAAGCAGCACGTCCCAGATCCTCTTAACTCAGGATAAAGCAGAACTAAAGACAACTGCTCCAGGACTCCCTTTCTCACCTGGTTTGTTTAGGACTCTGGTTTCTATCACATCCAGCCACCCAGCAGGACACACACCCACCGCACCACAGATTAACCTCTTGCCACTTATCTCTGGCTCACAAGCTTTGGCTGAGCTGTGGTGCTTCTCCTCACCCTTGCACAGCACCAACCCCTCCTCCCACACACACTTTTTTGCCCACTACCTTGTCCTGCAAGAGAAGCTCTCATCTTCTTCTGGTGAGGTTCACTTTTTCTCCTTCCCTTTTCCCAATCTCTGTATTTTGCTCTCCTGAACTTGCTCTACCTCCCATATTCCAGCCAGGCCATACTCTTCCCCATCAATGTGACTCCAGCTCCATACTGCAGGACAGAGCTCATCTCCTCACCCACACGAAGCTCAAAAGATCCTCATTCTCCTTCATCTCACCCAAACAGAAAGGCCAGTCAAACCATGAGACCCCACCATGGACAGGCCTTTGTCTCCTAGGCTCTGCCACCCAGCAACAACGTGGTGGCACCACTGCTTCTACTCAAACTGCTCCCTTCCTGCCCTCCCAAAGCTCTCCATGAGCAACAGTCGCCCACAAGCATCTTCCAAAGAGGGAAAGACGCAGCAGCTACCAACTAATTCAGCTCAGGTACCACAGGAAAGCGTGAGGGGAAAGCACACACTGAAAACTCTGAACCCTCGGAAGATGAAGAGTGCAAGACCATCCCAGGTCATCCCAGGCCAACCGGGCAGCGTTTTGACTACAGGACTGGGGGTGGAGGACGCTAAGTCGATATCACAGAATTTGCTGACCTCTCTGTTGTCAGGAATGAGTGGAAGCACCAGGAGGATGGTCAGGGAGCAGTGTTAAGAGGGTAGGAAAGGATTGAAACTAAATTGTGTCTGACTGACTCCACCTGGTTTTGCCAAACATTCACTGGGAAGATCTAGAGAAGGCTCATCCTGGAGATGCTACTAAATTTGGAAACAAAAAAACTCCTACGCAGAGCACAGAGGAACAGCTCGATTCAAAACCAAGGAGCTTGTAAGAAAAAGAAAGAAGCAGCAAAAAAAAAGGACATTTCAAGAGTCCACTAAAGTACCCAGGCAGCCAACCCAACCCATAAATAACAAATTAAAGACCAACGTTGTTTCCTTAGTTCTCTCAAGTTCTCCAACTCAAGTTATTTGTTTTGGGAGAGAGGTATTTGTGCATTTCCACACACTATGGAAGAAAACTGGGAGGACAGGGAGGAATGAAACAGTCCCACCCACGCTCCGGATAACCAAGGAATCTACGAATCTATCCTGAGAAACCATCCCATGCTTCTAGACATATTCTCCAAGCCTTGCCCACACTGGCTCCTGCCCAGCCAAGCCCCGGCCTCCAGCGTCCAACTGGGGCTTCCAAATGTACTCTTCAGAGCCCAAAGGACCACCACGGAGACTCGCTCTCCTCTTGCCATCACCGGTGGCGATCTTCCTGGGAAAAAACGCGCCGCATCCTAGATGTCCCGCCTTGCCACCAGAAACGCAGACTTCAACAAAAAAAAACCAAACCCAACAATGCCCCACGACCTTCTAAAGTTGGATTCTGTAGAAAAAGCAAAAAAATGTGCAAGATCTGCACTTTTTTCCAGCGGGCCCCACATGTTTCCTGCAGCGCTGGTGTCTGCCGGGGTTATTTCCCGTACCCGGAGTCCGGGGGTCTCTGGATTAAACCCTTGAAAAGAGGATCTCAATTTTTCCATCCCGGTTCCCGCCGTCCCGCACCGCCACGAAGCCGCATCGGTCCGCAGCCCGCTCAGCACCCCACCGGGAGCCCGGTCACGTTTGGCAAAGCAACGGTAGCGTTTGCTGAAAGTCATTTGTGGTTTTTAGAGGGAGCTGCCACCTTCTGCACCCCTCGGGTGCTGGGGGACGTGGGGTCTCCGTATTCTCTCCCCTCACCCGACTTCCACACGCCTGCAGACCCTTGAGCCCAGCCCGGACCGGGAGGTTTTCGACTGCGAGGCCACCCGGTGGGAACGCAACCCATGCGGAGCCGCTGGAAGCTCGAAGCGCAGCCCATCCCGGTTCCTCCCGGTCGGACGCTCTCGTCCCAGCACCCGTAACCGGCCAGGCTCGGGGACAACCCGGCCCAGCCCCTCCGTGGAGCCACCCGTTCCCACCCCCGCCTGCTCCAGAGAACCGGGAGCCGGACCCCGCAGAGCCCGACCGCCTCCCCCCCGCGCCAACCGGGCCCGTTAACGAGCCTCCCCACCCGCGGGA
>VWZK01016947.1:0-17100 GCA_013396935.1 Baryphthengus martii | reverse complement strand
TATTGAGATAGAGTGAAAAAAACATGAAAACAAACACTTTAAACCTCATGTTTTTTGAAACTTGCAAGGTTAACACTTAGCTACTGCACTTGCTACAACACAAAATCCCCCACAAAAAGGTGAATAAATTTCACTTTCCAGACTGCAAATTAATATGTTACACCTTAGAATATCTATAAAGACTAAATTTAATTCTTTAGTCCTTGTACATCATTTATCAAGATATTTTGTTTTGTTTTGTTTTTCTCAAGTTTAGATCCTTATTTCATTGCTAGAGTTTTTACATTGAAAAAAACAGGAAAAGAATCCTAAAGACATTTATATTATAGTCTGGATAGAATGACATAGAATGGAATGTTTTATATATATACACTCTAAACAAAATTGTTGATCTAAAATGCCCTAGTTGAAATTCCAGGCTTCCAATAAACAGAGAAATCAGAAGAATATTTCAGAACAAGATTGCCTCATTTTAATTTATGGGTGTTTTCCTCAGACACCATTCAAAAATCAGATGGAAAGAGAGGGGAAACCTCAGAAAAGTTTTAACTCTGTTTTACGTCTCATTGTTTTTTCCAAGCCTTTCTGTTAGAAAAAGCTGAGAAAATCCCCAAAGACTTGCTTGAAAATGTCAACATTTCCTATACACTGTTAAAGATAGTCTTTTCATTTTTCTATCCTGTCAGGCAAAAAATTTACTTTGTGGGAGGATGAAGGGGTAGTAGTGAGTTTTATGCCAAATTTGAACTCTGGGAAAAAGCAATCGCTGGCACCTAACTTGCCTTTATTGTTATGCTACTGATAGTACCAGAGAGGAAAAAGCCAACCAAAACAAAACAAAAAAACAAACTGACAAAAATACAGTAAGTACTAAATGCTACCAGAGAATTGCAATAAGGAAGTTCGACTAGAAATGTTAAAGCTTGGAGTTTCAATATGCATAATTTAAACATTAAATAACTCCTCGTCGTTTTGATGTTGTATGTAAATAATTACCAATAATTGGTTTCTGTGTCTGTGTTGGAAAAGGGATCTTCGTGAATGTTTGCAAACTGCTTGTAATAGGCGGACAGCTTCTACTTCACTTGAGAAGGAAAGAGAGAATGCAAAAGATCTGATGGAGGGAATTATTTCCCATTATTTTCCATTGCTCAGATTTTAGTTTTCAATTAAGTTTATACTTTTTCTAATTTTCAGATGATTGTCAGCAAGTATAAATCCTTACATCTATCCCCAGCCTTCATCATTTGTTCAGAACATATATACTTTTAATGTTTTAATCTCTACTGATAAATCCTTCATCACATATGCTGTTCTTTGATTTCCACCAATTTCCTTACATTTTTGAGCCAAAAGGAGCTTACAAGATCTGTTAGCAAAGTCTTTGTGAAGTCCATTGACAAATAGGTTCTGCAGATGGCAGCAACATTACTATGACTTTTGAAGCTTCCAGTGAGGACATCAATGGGGCTATTGCTTCCTTAAGCTTTGTTAAAAATTACTTCTTGTTATGTAAACCTAAATTACCCTATTTCACCATTGTTCACTCATATGAAGCCTTTTAGATAATTTTAATCCTTCTGTCATTTTCAGCATATCTCACAATTTCTGCTCTGTACAATTGATTTTCTGTTTAAATAAAAGTATTAATTTCTGTATTTTTTTTGTAAAATCCCACTTAATTTTCTGTTTTATCAAATTCAGTATATATCAGAAGAGATATGATAATGAAGACCCTTAAAACTGAACCAATTTTCCCTGAATTTGATTGCCTGTTGATCTCTTTAGAAAGGGTGAGTGAGAGAGAGACAGAGTCAGGGAGAGATGGATTTTTGTATTATTTCTTGCTTCTTACTGACATTTAAACATAATTTTACAGATTAAATTTATGTTTATAATGATATCTATCTATATTTTTAATTCGTGAAAATTATCAGAATTTTTTAATATTTTTAGATACTTTCTTATTATATATCTCATTTGAAAGCTGACTGAAAATCAATCTCTGAAATTGAATAAAATCTATTATAATTTAGAAAAGTGCTTTCTTTCTTCCATGTTTCCTGCTCAATACTTTAATATGGACAAAGGAATATATTTATTGGATGTAATGTCAGACAGAGGGAAAAAAAGCCTGAAGTTGAAGTGTTTTCTGGTACTAAAACTCCAAAGCTTCAGGAAGTTTCTTTATTACTTAGTACTGTATGTTCTAATCAAGCATAAAACAGGAAAGTGACTACTATCAAAGGACCCATAAAAAGAGTTTATGATGTTTCAGATTCAGACAACATAAAAAAGGACATATTCAAATTAGAAACACTATTACAAAGTGTGATTCTATAAGGAATCTCTATAACAGACTTAATAACGTGATTAAAGAGACAAAGTAATAGCAATATACACAAGTACTAATTAGAACATTGAAACTATTACGCCTCATGTGGGAGACAAGTAATAAAATTCAAAGAATATTTGTAAGAAATACTACCAGGCTAGCTTTTAAGTTTCCTACTGCCTCAGGCTGATTATGTGAACTTGTGGCATGTGTCGAAAATGTTTAAGTCAATCCATTTGGCCTGGTAAAGCTCCCTTCTCTCAGTGCATTTTGCACTGTTATACTAAGATGGTTTGGCTAAACTACTTTTTACAATGAGCTCATTTGGTACTGTTAAAAGATTCAAAACATGTTCCATTTACAACATTCCAATTCTTAGAAATAGCTTGCTTCCTTTTTGCTCTTGAACTTATTACAGCTTTGGATGCCTAAAATAAAATGTCTTAACTGTGAAAGTGAATATCTGAATAAATATTTAAAATAATAAATAGTAGGTGAAATATATAATCATCAGAAAGTCTCACTGGATTTTGAATTGAATGAATATATATCAAATAATTGAACAGGAATAAATAGTCAAATGGCATTATTTGATATGGTGAAGAACTCCTCCTTTCTGTTTCTAAAATACACAAAGATGATTCACATGGAAAATGTAAACCTATGACTAAACCATTCAAACCTATACATTGCATTTTTTTGGAAACTGTTACTACTAGTTAAATGTGCTTCTGTTTCTATGAGTGATTGTATTACCAACAAATTCACCAAGAAAAAAGTGAAGTCTACATTGAAGACTTCCTAATATATTAGCAATCGTAAGCTTCTCAACCTGAACATATTGAAGAAATATATTTCAAAAGTGCAGAATGCCCAACATCTGGCTTCACAAGTGCCTTCCTCTGAGCATATTAATCTGTAGTTATAGTGTATCAGGACATACATACAGTAGAATTCTGTAGATAATCCTGTACATTTGAAAACACAAGTACTTTCCATTCAGAGTACTGGAACAAAGAAACAAATGGATCATGTTCATCTAGGATATTGCTATACACTTTTAAATTGAGTTCCCTCCTTGTTTATCTTTCATAATATGTAGGGATATTTTCTATTAGTAAGTGTCAATAGCATTTACTTCACCGCTGCATTTCTTGAACTTACATAATACTTTATCACGAGCATTTCCTTTTCGCATTTTTAGATGAGTTATAAGCAGCTTGAATTCATGAGCCATAGTCTCTTCTTAATTTATGGAATGTAACATTTCAAAATACTTAGAAATCCTTTAAATCATAGACCACAATATATCACAGCTTATTTGGGACTAATATTGTCTTCCTTCATAAGCCAGTTCTTTAGTGTCATCTTGAAATTGCAGTCAAATACTTGTAGGAAGGGGTGTGTGGTTTTTTGTTTTTGTTTTGTTTTTGTTTTTTTTTGTTTTCTGTGTTTGGTTGGTTGTTTCTTTTCCTGAGTGTTTTATTCATTTGTGAATTAAAAAATTCAGACAAAAACATTTATTTAATACGAAATGGCTGCTCAGTGAAGTTGTTCAGAAAATAAGTCCAAATTACATTAATTCAACATTTAGCAGAAGTTATAGCATAATCCATAAAACCGTCTCCAGTTAAAAACAACTCTTGTAATGTTCTGGTCAAAACTGAATGAAACACAAGCCCTCAGATATTCAAAATACATCTTAGATTATTTGTAGAAGCTGTGGGAACTGGAAGAACTGACTTGACTACAGTCCCATAGTCTCAAGACAATTTAATTATATTTACTGTAGAATTTGCACACTCACAAAATATCATTTCTATGCCAATTAGGTTATTTTCCTGTGTTAAATGGTGTTTTATTGATTAGCAGACACTGTGTAAACTGCCACTCTCCACATCACCACTAAATTTGACGCAGTTCTAATGAAGATAATTTCTTTTGCTGTAAAATGTATTTGCTTCATTATTTTTAAACTACTTCTATTGCACTAGTGTTAAAAGGTTTAATAGATCTCAGTTCACTATCAAAAACATTATCACTAGACATTGTATATGTTTATTTTAACCCTGTAAGGCTTTCCTGAACAGCATTTTTGCTCAATTTTTCCTCCACCATTCATCATTAAAATAAATTGCTCTTCTCAGCTGCAGGCAAAAATACTTTCATTTCAGGTGCTCATCAACTTTTTAAATCAATTAAGGCAATTGACAGCAGGTTTAACCACATTCTTATTTATGACTGCAAACAGTTCCCTCCAAAAAAAAACAAAACAAAACGACAAAAAAACCCCAAACAATACAACAAAACAACCCACCTTTGAGTTAACAAAAAAATAATTAAAATTCACAGAACAGAACCATCTTTGATAATTCTCATTTCTAAAAAGGCTCTGAGGAAGAAATCTATAAAGAAGGAAATCCAATGACAGGACAATTCTCTGGTATTGTTTCAAAGACACTTTGGAGTATTTTATCAGTTAATTTCAAAGCTGAAAACCATTCTTGAATTAGAATTAGCTGTAAACTACATTAATGATGATTCAGTAAATGACATTCTTCCTGCTGGGTAAATTCAGAGCAGGGTTAATGTTAAAGAATAATGTTGTCCACCGTAAGCACAGACTTTGCAAAGAGGTATAAAATGATTCTTCACGATATGCCTATTCCTCTCACCTGTATTTCAATCTTTGCCTTTCAGTGTGCACCATTCCTACATGCTGCAAAGATCTCTGTTAACATAGTCTTCTCTCACAGCTTGGATGACCGTACCAGACTGTGTAACAGTAGTAGAAATTTTTTTTAAAGTTTCTCAATTTGCCTGAAATGTATTTGAACAAAGTACTGAAGTATTCTGGTGTAATCAAGTTTAGCAGGAAGTAAACCCCATAAATTTCCATTCTGTGCAAAATTTTAATATTGAAAGAACACTTTCCTTACAATTTTCTTCTAGTTCAGATGAGAAACATAATCTTTTTTGAAGTGAAATTCAACATTTTTTTTGTTTAGTTTGAGTCATTTAAGAATTTATTTTCAATATTACCATTTTAATTCATACAGTTTTATATCTGAACTGAAGTTCTAATACTATAGTAGTATAATCAGTATTAGATTTTAGGAACATAATATCAAACATAATGTATACATACATCATCATTATGAAATAAATAAAAATTGAACTGTCAAAATGAAGCATTTTGGCTTGATCAAAGCATCATGTTTTGACTTTGCATTGCAAAAGTTCCTCTAAATTAACGACCCCCTGCAGATTATTTAGATCATACTGAAACTGAATTTCTTAATGGAAGTTTTCCATCAAAAATATTATCAAGCAGGGCTAGCAAAAAAAAAGCAACACTATGAGCTCAATCAAGCAGAGCTTTTTATTATTGGTTTGAAGGTGCCATATACAGCCTAGCTAACAGCAACAAAGAGCTATGGACTGTTCTTATTTTTATTCCTCTCCTCTTAGCAGGCTCAGGCAGAACCATAAGAAGGACTGGGATTTTGTTTACTTGATCTTCAAAATTTATTCCATTGTTCGCAAACTTTGGCCAAGCATATTTTGTAATATACCACATATTCATTATAATTTTCAGTAAATAGTCAATATGTGTTGTTAAAGATACCCTGAAGAGTGAAATTCCAAGTTTTTACAGAATTTCTGTCAGTGGGTGGCTGTTTAATGACTACAGTTTTCCAGCCTCTAATATCAGCAACTTCATTTATTATTTTTTTTTCTGGTGGAAAGTGCTTCAACTTTTTTGTTGCTTTTGTATGTGGGTATCTGGAGGTAAGAATGGCTAAAAAATCAACAGATTTACAAAACAGAAGAATTATTTGGTTAGCTTTAGCAAAAAAAAAATAAAAAAATAAGAGGGTGAGGGTTTGTATTTTTTAAATTATTTTTTACATTATTATAAGAATTGTAGCCATTTTACACAAGCTAAATGTTAAGGCAAGAACATCTACCTTGTTTGACTGGTAGTGTAGTACCTTACTCCATACTCAATCATGCCTTTATTTTTCCGTTTCTAGAGAAAAGAGTATTTGATCTGACAGATTCCAGAATTTGAGTTCCCACTGAGTTTAAAGGGAATTTTATAAGCAGAGAGTCCATAACTGAAGTCACACGCTCCTGAAACCTGTGATCTACATAAAAGTTTGGGAAGACAACAGCAGCCAATATTTTAAAGGAAACATGACATACATTAAATACTGAGTATTTCAAAATTCATACATTAGTCACTCATCGCTCCTGCCTCTAGATGTCCAGATGTTATCCATATAGTCTAAGGTTCTCATCTAAATTTCTTCTATTTGGGGAAAAAGATTAAAAAAATCTCCAGTCAGATTGACTCACTTCTAGATAAGGTAGCATAATAGCAGCATCTGAGAGTCTAGTTCTATGCTATACTATTTTTCTAATGTCAAAGCCAACCAACAAGGTGACTACCCTCATTGTTGAGTTAAGGGTGCGAGTGGGACCTTTGCCTACCAGAGCCCAAGAGCTTGCACTGAGCAGTTTTGCAAAGTCTGAGAATTCTGTTCCAGAGCCTGGCTCAGGAGCTTGCGCTGAGNGGTCCCTTCCAATCCCTAACATTCTGTGATTCTGTGATTCTGTGTAATTCTGCCTATTGCTGCCTTCTAGGTGATGTTTATCATGATTTGGGTGTAGAGCTGAGTAACACAGTTATGTATGGTTAGCATGTACAACATTAGGATCATTACCATGTGTAGGGGTGTACACACTTTGCCATTAGTTAGGCAACGGTCTTTGCTTGTACGCTCTCACCTTCAAGATTTCTGTGAAAGCTCNGAATTGCTGCTGATAAATGCACTAACTGCATAATCAAGCTCAGGCTAGTAATTCCCAGGTAACATTCGACACAGTTGGAGGAGCAGGACTTTGTAATAGTGCTAACAGATAATAGAAATGCTAGAAAAAGGTATATTGTGTATTAAAGANCTGAGTAACACAGTTATGTATGGTTAGCATGTACAACATTAGGATCATTACCATGTGTAGGGGTGTACACACTTTGCCATTAGTTAGGCAACGGTCTTTGCTTGTACGCTCTCACCTTCAAGATTTCTGTGAAAGCTCTTTGCTTCTGTTGGTTTAGCTGAAACAGGACTTTATCAGCTTCACAAGACTCCCTCCTTCAGCTGTTTTGACGTACCAGCTTAGCAGTTCTCCACCCCAGAGACAGCACAAATATCTCATGGTCACAAGCATCTTAACCTTTTTCCTAAAGCTCACTAAATTACCTGTATTCCTGTCTCACAGTAAACTAGGCCATTATCCCACATGCTTGTTCCTGGTTCCACACAGTCAGCTATAGTCCTCAGAACTGTATTCAATTAAGTTTTTAGAGGAGGACTCCCAAGGAAGTTTTGCTTTTAACTTTTATCATTTCTAGTCCAGTTTACATCACTCTCAGACAAACAATTCAGCTGAAGCTGTGAACCATGGTAGAAAGACTAGAAATGTCCAAGAAGTCTGGGAAACCTCTCAAATTGCCTTTGTCACTAGAGAAAACATAGATTTGAAACTTAGCTTGATATATGTGAGGCACACAGTGTCATGGCTGTCCATGATGTAGAAATTTATTTTGAAAACTTTTCCCTTCGAAGTCTATGAATATGTGGCCAGCTGTGTTTTTGTCACTATGACTATTGCTGTTGTCAGCAGGGTTAATAAAGAAAGTACAGAACAAATGCAGTATAGTCTAAGCAGAACTTTTGATGTAGTTAATCTATAAACTTTATTTTTCCTACTAGGTCATTCATATACAATAACAGAATATGAAAGAAAAAAACCCTGCAATTGTTAATTATACTGTGAATTGAGTGTGACAGAACTATCTCATCGTTGCTGAAAAATCTAAAATTGGCCACTGTTTAATTAGAAAATAATTTCCTCCAAATTGAGTCTTCCTTTACACTCCTGCTCACCACTACCACAAAATCCATCACTGACAGTGACTGCCACTCTTCTTCAGTTCCAAGGAACTCTGCAATAAAGCACTCTTTCAGTTTTAAAGACACTTTCATTTTCATGAATAGAGGGGGGGTTTATTACATGTTTGCATCATAGAATCATGACAAACCCTAAATAACCTGTAATTGTATCAAGGTATGTTTTGCAAATACTTGACATTTAGCAATCTACAAGATTTTCTGTTTTCAGCTGCATTTCAGATTACTCTAAAGAAGTTGGTCAGCTGTAGCATTTGGCTCTTCATTAAGCAGTCACAGACTTTCTTCAGATTGAAAATCCCTCCCCCTGTCTTTTTTGCTGCATCTGGGCTACAGTAGAACCACTCAACAATTTCTTACAGATACTTTTTTTTTTTTTTTAATTTATCAGGTTTATTTGTATAATATGAGTCAATTAAATTTGTGTAGAGCAGATCTCCACTATTGGGATTCTCTTCTCTGAGTTTTTCAATTTCCCTATAGGGTTTTAATACCTGATGATGATTGTTTTTTGTAATTAAGATTTAAGTACCCAATCCCCCAAGACTTGTCATACAGAGAGCTGCCACTCAAGCGTTCAGCAACCCTTTCAGGCGCACCCTCTCTTTGTCACAGTCTTTTTCTAGCATCTGAGAGTTTAGAAGAAAGCCTTTTGTTGAACAGTGCTGTATTTCATCCC
Organism: Baryphthengus martii; assembly: GCA_013396935.1. Taxonomy (NCBI): domain Eukaryota; kingdom Metazoa; phylum Chordata; class Aves; order Coraciiformes; family Momotidae; genus Baryphthengus; species Baryphthengus martii. Next base: position 8,105 of record VWZK01016947.1, on the reverse strand, counting down.
ACATATTTTGCTAATCCACACCATACTCTAGCTCCAGTTTACCTCAAACTACTAAAAGGGCAAAGTGATAATGTCTCTTTTAGCAGCTGCCAACAGCATGTCATGGGAATGAATAAGGCTTCCATTTGACTGAGTGAAATGAGAGACTGTTCTGTCAGTTCCACAGTTCCACAGCTTATTCATACTGTAAAAACTATATAAAGACCTGGAAGCCTAAAAATCAAAGTTATGTGTACAAGTATCGTTCTTGCACAGGTTCACAACTCATTAAACAAGAAACATGGGGCCAAAGTCATAATGTTTCTGTTTGGTTCTCCCCCGCCCCGTTCTTACAGTCAATATATGAAGAGAGGCAGGGCAGATGCATTCAAAAGCAGCAATATGCAAAGGGAGGTAGAGGTCAGCGAATCTCTATGAAATCCTGATCAGTGATGCCAATCATGGTTTCATACCACATAATTTTGCTTCTGATATGCCAAATAACACTTAAATGCTAAAATAAGATGTACAGAAAACAGCCCAGCTGAAGTACTCTTTTAGCCACAAGGAGAACAGAGGTCATCGGCACTCCAGAGCAGAGCCCTGAATTCATCCTTCCTTCCTCGAGGTCCCTAGTTGTGCCAGGAACATAAGCTATGTCTTATTACCTAGCAGTGTGGCACAGCAAGAATATATCACTAACTAAATCAGAAGATGCTGAGGACCTGCAGTCCAAACTGTACACAAATTAGGAGGTTTTAATTCCAAAGAACTGTAGAATAATTCTGCAGACTAAATAGCCATTAGTATTTGAATCCTGTTACATTTGCTTCTAGTGTACAACTCTTGGTTTTCATTCATCCAAAAGGAAGAGGATCACGTAAGGTGATACTATATTGTGGCTTGAAGCAGACCTATGAGTGTAAGATTGTCTTCAGAAGTGCACTCCTGCTCAAAAGTAAAAAGCTAACGAAGACACACCCATAGTACATGGGCTAGAGAGCGTACATGTCAAGGGAAAAAAAAAAAGGCTGTAACATGTTTACGTCTCTTAAAGTGGGATCCCTACAGATACTGTGGCTGTGTCATCAATATCTGCCTTTTAAAATCCCCAAATAGAGTATTAATAAAGAAATTCAAAGTAGCTAGATTGATTTAATATATCCCTTCCTGTTTTACTTTTAATTTACCATGCCACTAATCTATCAATCTAATCCTGTACTCATAATTATTTGTTGACTTTAGTAGAGAGAATTAATTCTTTACATCTTTCAGGCTGTTTAAATGATAATATATTTCAAATTTAAAATTACCATCAGGGTAGCAGGGCTCCAGGGGAATGCATGAAAACACCTCCTTTTGTTTGATAGAACCTTTAGACATATCACATACTACTCATAATGAGTTGCCTCTATCCAGATTAGATTTAGAAAAACCCTTTTTTTTTTTTTTTGGTCACAGATTTTGCAAACAGAGGGTATCTAATTAGAAACAAGTTACATATTCAGCACTTAGTGTCAGTGCTTTAGTAACAATGTGATAAAAAAATCTAAGAATAACCCAGGGGAGATCCAGAGAATCTGTGCCAACAGTGTTCATGACTTCACAAAGCACTCTGTCACAAACTGTCAAATAAAAAAAAAAAAAAGTATGTAAGTTTGTGTATAATATATTTTGTGGAAAATATGCTAAGTAGAATAGCATATGATTTATCTTAATTGTCATTCTCTTCAATGGAGTATGTCATTGATCTTACTTTTCTCCCTTATATGTGTAACTTGTCTTTGTTATTTCACTGTGCGTTAGTTGCAGGTTTAGTCCTAAATTCAGTCCTGAGCTATTGTAAATATCTTTTACATGTTTATTCAATATGATGTACAAAGCTGACAAATCAGAACTCTAGATAAAAATCTTTAGCGGTGTTGTTCAGGAAACTGCCCTCTCTAAACCATCCAAATCAAACTGATTCATTTCAGACAGCCTTTATTTTATATAGGTCTGTCCACTGAAGTAGTAAGACTGGAATTCTTCTTACCTGACTTTAAATGTTTACGTATGAATGAACTGTCTTCTCAAACACAGCCTACAGAGACTCGTAGGGTCTTTTTTCTTCTGTACCTATTATGAACGTCTACCCTAGCAATAAGATGAACTGCCCTCGTTACTCTATATGCAGTTATACAGAAAGTAGCTATAAGGAAAAAGAGCTCACATGCACATGACTACCTGGAGATTTCTAAATTTAGGACAACTGAAAACTAGCCAAAAATCTGTCTCTGAAGTGCAGCTGCTGCAGCAGTAATGCTTTGAGTCACAGCAAGATCAGAGCAAACTCTTTGGCATTCTAGATGTCATTCAATGGCAATGTAATAAAAAATGCTTTGGTAAACTATTTTTAAAAAAGGGAGAAAGTTGATATTATTTTCAATGAAAGAGCAGGTTTTCTTGGTTTGTTTTTAAAGTTATTCTTCCTGTAGAATTAAATTTGTCTAGATGATTAGTTGAAAAGAGTCAAGACAAATCCTAAAATCAGGAAATTTGAAAACAATAGTGGATATGTAAAAATACAGATGAAATTAAGAAAAACACATTTTTTTTGTGTGTAAATTCATTCATGGCAATATTCTTTTTAATTAATAAAAACTTTATTATTCAATGAGACTTTTTTTTATTTGTCATTGTTTAAAAGTATAATCTAGAATTTATTTATTTATTTGTCATTGCTTAAAAGTATAATCTAAAATACATAATAAACTTATGTAAACCAAAGCACACACACATTGTATTTGCACATAGGCAGTGTACAAAAATTGATAAGGATGGAAATATTCAAGATATCTACCTCAGGAAAGGGAATAACATTTTAAGCTCTTCTAAGTATTATATAAGATAACCTGTGCTTACTTCGAAGTTCAAGTTAATGATCATTACATATGTCTTACCAAAAATTAAAAACAGTAATAATAAACCCCCAGAAAGTAAATAAATCTCTATTAGTTTTTGTTTATCTCGATTTTAAAATAATTAAACAGTTTATACCAGATTAGAAATATCAACTGCTTAATCCTATATAACAGTGTGTATTTTTGCTGTTACATGTTTGAAAATGAATATAGCACTTAATCTGTTTCACATCATCCAGCCATGCATTTCAGATGATGGAATGGCAAAGCAGTGAGTTGCAACAGGCAAAACACATTCATAGACTTCCAAAAGATCAAAATAAGTACCTTTAATGAAAAATGAAAATTCTTTTTCTAAAAACCACTGTTTAGCATGCAATACGTCTTTTATTGTACAGTTTGTATGGTTTTGATTTGTTGGGTTTTACCCCCTCTGCAGATGGTCTTTATGGAAATTGGTAAGACTCTAAATATACGATGCATAAAGTTAACACTCAGTTCCTACAGCTTTATTTACAGTCTTCTGCAGATCCACAGAAGAGAAAGTAATGAAATAGGAAAGCCTTTTAAATTGCAACCTTTGCTGGTTTGTAACTTAACATATCTTTTCACCTCAGTTTAATTCTACCATGTAAAACATAAGAGCTAAAACTAAAAATTCCAACCTCATATAACTTAGTGTTATGAGAAAACACTTCGATTTTCTCTTAGGCAATACAGAACTAATTCTCATAGTGAAGGTCTTACTAAATTGGTACTGAAGTATGTGAAAAACTTTACAATAGATAAAAAACCCAAGAAATTTAATTTGCACAACACTGTAAATTAAACTAAATGTTAGGTGTGCTTAAGCAGTACAACTGTCTTCAGGTGAAATATTCTGCCAGAGTTATTCATCTAACAAGCAGAGTTAATCTTATCAGAAGATTTTATGGATTTAAGGTTAAGAAGCTGTCCTAGAGCTGTAACAGGAAAAATGTTATAAATGTTTAATGTCTTTTCCTTACATTTTCCTAAAAAGTCCTAAGGCTGTTGATGATTGAATCTGTGCATTTATGACCCAAAAAAAAAAATTTTGCAAACAGCTGAGGAGGATGAAATGAGAGATTGGACACGTGCTAATTTACTACTCAGGATGAGGAGTATTAGAAGATTTAAGCAGTTTGCCCTCTTCATTCCTCCTTAGTTGTCCTTTTGGGTACTGTTACAAACAAACGCTAGGCTGGATAGGTCTTTGGCTTAAATTAGTATGACCCTTCATATTTCTTTATGTTCCTACCACATTTTGAATTGTATCAAGTGAAGTGAGGTTTCATAGAGACCGTCAGTGTTTTTGGAGTGACAGACACAGCAGTTTGAACAACCTTTGTGTACATAAGACCTTCTTCAGAAGCTCTGAAAAAGTTTTGAGTACTCAAAATCCTCTTCAGAAGCAAAACTCTTTCAAGTAACTACAATTTAAGAATAACTGTTCTAAGTTGAAATCAGACAAAAAGGTGTTTAGTAGCTGAACCTGAGAGATAAATTAGGAAGGGAAGAGAGAGAAACTAGATTAAACATTTGTGAGCTGGTTGGAATTTATTCAAATATTCCTTTCTGACATAAATGATAGCATCATCTGCTCCAGGTTAGGCATTTATTTATTCTGATATCACTTATAAAAAATTCTGGATAGCAATACACTGATCTATGTTAGAATAAGATGGAAGTCCACCTGATTATATATGCCTCATTTTTAGACTTGAAATTGTAAGTATGCACCCTATTCAGTATTCTCAATTCCTTCCTTCACACAATAGATATAAAAAAAAGAATAGGGCAGCAACGAAATAGCTTTCCCATCCCCTTTAAGCTTGGCAAGCAATAGAAAAATTCTATATTCTGAAAATACAAAATTCCCCCAAATCACTTAAAAGGTGTCAAAAAATAATATTTTCTTGTACTGGGGTACTATCTGTTCCTAACTTAAAGTAACTAATGAAGAAAAGTATTTAGGAAAACAAGATTAAAGTTTTTACTTTACAGGATTTGACCTGAAAACTTGAACTTTGTTATTACCAGTTACAAGCAAGTTTCTGGTTTACTAGTTCCTGAAGGATAAGTACAGCTCTCTTTTGTAATCCAGTTCCTTAAAAGAGATTTTGACTGTGACATATATTTTGTGTGCTGAAGTCTCAAGCACTGTTAAAACAGAACAGTTTCAGATTTGTTAGGGCTTTACAAAAGAGACAATATAGCCTCTCAAATAACAGGGTCCTGCCCAGGATCACCACACAGAGGTTCAGCTGCTGAAGCTTCCCCCTCTAACCTTACACATCATTACAAGTCAGATATAAAAACTGGTATCTGCAAATAGATGCTACAGATTCTGACCTTTCTTTAGTACATGGAAGAACTCGTTAAGAGCAATAATAATTCTTCCTTGTAAAACTAGTAAAAAAATTATAGGCCATGTTTTCTTTCCAGGGTATGGATTTTTTTGATGTCCCTGACAACAGAAATGTACAAAGATAATTTAATTCCTAGATGAATAAAAAGTACCAATCTAAAGTGTTTTCTTTCCTAGGCAGTTCATTGGCTGCCCTAGCTACCAGAAAACTGACCTAGTTTATTGGCATACAATTAATGTTTTTCTGACAGTCACAATTTTATGTAGGGAGACCTTGAATATTATTTGTATTCTCCGTTGAGATTTCAGTTTTGATAAAATTGACATCATGCTCAAGAACTCTGTTGTGTGTAAGAATAAATATTTGGGTTTCAAACAATTTCTCTTGTGTAATATATTATTGGTTCTTGTGAATCTGAACTGGGGGAAAAAAAAAAAAAAGGAAAAAAAAAAGAAAATCTAGAATCTTAATTCTCCACCACATCTAGTTTAAACCAGGTAAGTAATCTTATTTTCAGGACATCTCAGATTCAACCTTAAAATTCCAAAAGCCTTAAAAGTCTTATGAATAATGTAGCTGGCAGTATTTTAATGAAAATATTGTGAAAAAAATTGTCAAAACATACTCCTGTCCTCATAATGATATTCCTGAATTCTTTCTGTCTTTACAACACATGTAGACGTTGTACCTTCAATAGTATTCATCGGAGATGGCAGCAGATTTGTTGCTTTAGAGATATGTGATGTATGTACTTCTAAGTCACCAAAGGTAAAGCCAAGAAATATAAACAAGCAATTTCCCTCTGTCCCTTACCCCTTGAGTCAGTTTAGTGAATACTTTGAGGAGAAAAGGTATTCAAGCATGATGGCAAATGATTCAGACATTCTTAAACACTGGAGACTTACATCTAATTTCCAAAGTTTGTCACTCAGAAACTTTAATTACAATGTTAGGAAATTAGCACTTTGCATACTGTAACATAATTCCCCATAGTACTGTGAAACTATATCCTGCCATTGATCTGGTCTGCACATGTAATGATGGCAGAATATGTTATTAAATAAGAAGTGAATATTTAATTGTTTACACAGTAAATAGCATATTTTAAATGCCACTACAATATAAATAGTTACAATGAAATTGTAATTAGAGAAACAGTAGCTTAAAAAATCAGTATTGTTCAAAACAGGAAGGACATAATATTTCAGTAGTTTAATAGGTCTATACAGTTGTAGTGTACTATAAGAAGTTCTGTTATTCAAGAAAGCATTACATGGAGTTTAAAAATGAAATATTTTTGCAAAATTTGAATAGATACAGCCAAATGTATCACTTGCTGAAATTTATTTAAATGAAATATTCTGCTATTAATATGTGAAATTAAGTTTTTTATTTTTCCCCAGTATTGCAGACCATCTTAACAGCCTTGTGCAAACAAATAGAACTTAAAATTATTTCTTGTAAGGAGATGTCGGGTAGACAAGATCTTCTAGTAATCTCCAAAGAAAACAACAAAATGGAAGCATGTTTTCATTAATGTTATTCCTACAATTCAAAGCACATCTGCAAGACGGTGGTATTATTTAACACTTCATATGGCCTAAAATTCTGTGATTTTTCTTTTTGGTCTTTTGTCCACTTTCCTGAAAAAAAGGTAATAAAAAAGCAAGAGAGGCAAGATCACAGAAAAAGTATAACAAAGTTGCTTACCACAGTATTTAATGGCAAACTGACCAAACAGAAGTGGAGAGAGGGTAATGAAACCAAAAGCCATGAGAAAATGATGAAAGACATTAAACACTCTAACGTTGTGTAACGACTATGGGGAGTCAAAGATCTTACTGCTGGAAGCACATACATCTGAACTATAGCAACACTTCCATACTGCTGCAACCCATTTCCTTCATATTGTTTCACTCTGCATGGGAGGAACTAGTTATAACCTTTTTTTATGTTGTGTGAGGCATCGCATTAAAATACAATTATGTGTTTGTGACTTCAATTTCAAAAAAGACCTATGGTTTAGTGCTGCCTGGAGCCGGGTGACAGACATGTAAGTGGACAATATGCGGGAGGAAAGAGGAACACTACACACACACAGAGAAAAGTATATTTGAAGTATGAACATTTATATTTGATTCAAAACAGCTGCTAGATTGCAGCCGACAAAAAGGGACTGTAACGCTGGGCAAACACTTCATTATGAATTTTATTTCCTATATTTTGTAGTTTTTACTATTCACACATTTGAATCTAGTTCTAATGACTTGAAATAAGAAGAAAGTTCTCAAGAAAAGCATAGCAATGGATGGAAGTTTCAAGAATATAATTAATTCTTAATGTGTTATATACCCATCTTGTGCCTCATACTCCCCATTTGAAAATTAATATCCATGTTACTTCATTCTTATTGTTATAATTATTATTATTGTTCTTTTTATTGTTTTAGATAACGTTTAGTGGAATTACGTTTTATTGTTTTTAGAATATAGAAAACAAAAGCAAATTAGTAATATCTATTGAAAAACATCAAAATCGAAAAATTTCAGTTTAACTCATGAAGAATTCCAGATATTTTCCTGCATCCATTTTTGTTGCAGTTTTGTTAACGAGAAAAAAAGGTCAGTTCCTTACTTCTGTTCATCAAAACTGACTATCTAGGTGTATTTGGACATAAATTACAGCATGCTGTATAAATATTCATTAAATATGTAACAATAATGCATATGTAGTCATTAAACAAGAACAAATACCAGATTTTGCACATGGGATGATGTAATCTTGGATGTACCTGTAGATTGTGAGACAAGTTGCTAGAGTGCAGTGTAAGAGT
>VWZK01016943.1:55784-70177 GCA_013396935.1 Baryphthengus martii | reverse complement strand
TCCTATCCCAGGGCACCACAAACAAGAGCTTGACCCCTTCTACTTGACCCCCACCTCTCAGATGTTTATAGACATGGATCAGCTCCCCTCTCAGGCTTCTCTTCTCCAGACTAAACAGCCCCAGGGCTCTCAGCCTTTCCTCACAGGAGAGATGTTCCAGTCCCTTCATCACCCTCGTAGCCTCCGTTGAACTCTTTCCAGTAGATCCCTGTCTCTCTTATATTGGGGAGCCCAAAATTGGACACAGTATCCCAGGGGTGATCCCCAGCCACCTACGGTCACACTTCTCTCTGCAGGATCGCCTGGGGCTGCGGGAGATGGACAAAGCAGGAAAGCTGGTGTTCCTGGGGGTGAAAGGGGATCACCTGCACTTCTCTGAAGAGTGGTTTTACACCACTCTCCTCCCCTTCCTGCAGTGAAGCCGAGGGGAGGCACCACGGGAGCTCCGGGGAGGGTCCGACACCGTCGGGAACGCGGCTGCTACTGGGCAAGGGCACTTTTTGCGAACAAACCTGCGGGGATCTGGGGAAGGGAAGGAAGGGGGGTGGGTAGCTCAGCAGTTCCACAGCCTGCAGAGGTGGCACCTGTCACCCTGCAGTGAGATGGGGATTGCTCTGGGTGCAATTACACTCCATTATGGATGGACTGAGCTTTGCAGCCTCGAAACACTCCGTCCCATCCGGGCTCTGGTAAGTGCTGCGGTTCTCGGAGCTGTGGCTGTGCTGCTTGCTCAGGGAGGGGAAAAAAGATCAGCTGGGGGAGAGGTTTGTGTTCCCTGTCGCCTGTTCCTCGCAGGACACGACAGTATTAACCCAAAGCATTAGTGTGGGAGAGCTGCGGCTTCTCGGGGGAAATTGGCAAGTAGACTTCTGTGGCTGGACGCAGAGGATATGACAGCCCAGCCTGTCCTTCATGATGGGGAAGAAGGGCCAAATTTAGGGGTTTCTGGGGAAAAAAGGTTTTGAATTAGGTGGGTATTAACAGCTTGAACAGTCTTCAACTAATGACTTGGTTTATGCACTTTTGTACAGCAACTGAAATCAATAAAGAACTTTACAACTAACCAACTTCTTTTTTTAAGGAAAAAAAAAAAAAGAGTTGAGATTTGACAACTACCAACAATTCGATCTGGGGGGAGCTGAGGAAAGTCTGTATTTCTCCCCAGGGAACATGCTCAAAGCAGGGTCAGGCAGCAAGGGGCAGCTCATCCTACCCGAGGTCCTGCCTCGCCCTCAAAGAATTGACCAGAGCCACTGTAATGAGCAAGTTGGCATTAACTTTATTCTATCTTCGGTATAATCTTAAGTACATAAGAAAGGTTGGTTGTTTTGTTTTTTTTTCACAAGCCTCAGGAGAAGACAAGTACAAGTCACAGGACAATCTCAAAATAAAAAAAAAAAATTGCATATTTTTTTTTTCTTTTAGTAAGTTTTGTCCTAGAGAAAAAGAACATTGACACTTGACAGAGGAAAATGCATTTAAGATATGCTTATGCCACCCGAGGCGTTGGAAAAAATGAAGGTCAAAGCACGTGCAGCTCCCTTTATGGGTCAGTACAGTACTGTGTCTGGGATCCATCCCTGCTCCAGGGCCCTGGAACAGAGGCTACGAGCTTCCACCAAAATAAAGAGCCAAGCAACAGGGAAAGGGGGAGGCTGAGAGGATTTGCTTTCTGGGGACCGACTGCAGAGGAGGAAGAGAGCGATGAACCGACTCGATCCAACTCGGGTGTTCACCATTCTGCACGACTGACCCTGGAATGGAGGAGACCCTTCCTCTGCAGAAGGGGAGGGGTTCAGAAGAACCATCCTGGAAGACTGAACACCGAGTTCAGCTGCTCTGAGAAGGAAGCCCTGGGGTGAAGATTCCCTCGTGAGGGTGGAGGGCTCGTGGAATAAGAGGTGCTCAGCTCCAAGGTACCAGCCAGACTGCCCCGGGGTGGGTAACCGCAGTTACTCCACCGCAGCCTTCCTGTGGCACTGGTTAGTAAAAAGCCTCCTGTCATGGCACGATCAGAAATACACTGAGCTAGTAGGAATGATGAAAGAGAAATCAAGGTGGAATGCTACGGCCCAGGTCCTCGGCCTTTGGTCCAACAAAGCCATTCCCGAGTCCTGTGATGCCACCAACTAGTACATAGAGCTGGAATTAGCAGCTTCCAGGACCTTCTTGAGACATCTGCCCTAACAACTGGGTACTCTGGACCCTGATATAAAGCAGGATTTGTTAAAAAGGGGACAACATTCCTCTCTCACATGAACAGTTGCTTCAAGGCAATACAAAAAAAAAACCCGAAACCAAACAACACTCTGAAAGCCAACTGCCAGTACTGACTTGAACGATTGGTGCAGTTAGATTGGACAAGGGGAGGGGTAAAAAAAAAAACAAAAACCCACAAAAAAACCCCACCTTCCTGCTAATAGATGTGGCCGATGACTGACCCGCCACCTACAGCAAACCCCAGGCAGAGGTATTTCAGTGACAGCAGGTAGCTGTGTCTCTCGGGTAGAAGAGAAGCAGTTTGAGAGCAGAAAGGTACAAGAAATCTAAAAAGAATCATCTGAAAGCAGATTTGTCCCACAGCAGGGCCAGGGGAAGGGCGTGAGCCTTGGAGCTTTTCTGCTTAGCCAGCGATTTCCGTCACAGTGGTAACCAACTTCTGACCGTTCCACACTGTCTTGAACTGTTCTGGGACAGGGAATTCAGTCTGGAGGGGTAAAAAAAAAATAAAAATTAGAAATGTGTTGTCAAAAAACAGTTCAGGACTGAAACCTGTAAGAACTCCCACTGCTTCAGGCACCACTTTTGACGCACGCGGTGTCCCCTCCTGTACCACAAACGCTGCCTGTTCTGCCCCCGGCAGATCCCGAGGAAGAAGCAGCTCTCACAAAACAGCAAATAAACACAGACAACTTGATGTGCTGGTTTGAACACCCGATGATCAATTCACAGCCTCCAAAGGTTGTGCTCTGCCAGAGGGGTTGGACTAGATGATCTTTCAAGGTCCCTTCCAACCCCCAACATTCTGTGATTCTGTGAAAGTCTAGAATTGTCCCTCTGGACCTGGCTGGAACCACCACGGCCTGCAGGGCTCAGCACAGGAATCCTGCCCCAGGGCGGCCTCCCCCACCTCCAGTCATTTCCAAGCCGACACTTACAAAGTCACCACCGTCGGTGGGAATAAGGACGTTCATCTCCGATGACTTGGCACTGACGATTTCGCAGTCTAGGGAGCTCTTGCTCAGGTACACGTGGCAACCGTCTGTCTTGTTGATGGAAATCGTTGGCACTTTACCCATTACCTGGCAGGGTGGTCAAAGCAGCAGTGAGAGGAGCACCACAACATTTTTCTTTTGCATTTGCCTTCAAGGTAAGAGGTTTGATTCCAACTCTCCTGCCGTAGATGGGCTGGATTCAAGTGCTCCCACCTTTAGCAAAAAGCCAGGTATTTCTTGGTTTGATCTCAGTAGAACAAAACTACCGTGAACTCTGGGCGAGCTGACCATCCCAAACCACATTCCGTAACGGGACTCTGACTAGATTCTAGCGCTGGCCCCCTCCTGGGGCAGTCTCATCGTGCTCCCCGCCTCACAGAGACTAAACTTCTACCTAGAGCCCTGACGCAGCTCAGCGAGGCAAACTTCAGCCCTTTCTGAAGGGCTGGGCACGGGGAGCTGCAGAGCAGCAGGACCGATGGTGGCCGATCAATGTTCTCCAGAGAGGCACGTTCCTGTTGTGCAAACACAACCACTCAAAGAAACAGCTTCTACAGCCGCCCTGTTGTCGCACCCCGGGCAGGCAGCAGGTCACAGATACTCACCTGGACCTTAACATCCCTGCTGTTTATGATCTCTACGATGCCCACCACGTCATCGAACACCAGGCCTAGCTTCTTACAGTTGTCTGCAAAGACAAGACAGAGCAGGTCACAGAGAAAGTTGGGAGATTCTGCCTTCTGCAAACGGCTGTCAGGGTTTCTCCGCTTACCGAGGGTGATGGAGTTGATCTTGCCTTTGATTTGGAGCGTACTATTTGTGCACTTGAAAACGTAGGCTACCTGCTTCAGCTCCGTCTCGCTGATGACCAGGTTAGGGGCGTTCTCCTGGTTTTCCTGAAAAGGCAAGGAAAACACTTTATTTTCGGAACGCAGACCAACGAATCCAGGTGAAGAGCAGGGATTCGCAGCCCCTTTCAAAGCAGACCGCAGGTACCTTCGGGCTGGGGGCTCTTGCAGGAAAGGTCTTCAGGAGACTCCCCCTTCCCTGCTGCAAAGCTCCCACCCCTCCAACCCACTCCCGCCAACACCGGGAACTCACCACTCTCCACTTTTTGCCCTCTAATTCTAGCAGCGCAGGTGCCTTTGGAGAGGTCTTGGGGCCAGGATTAGCATTACAGGCTGGTTTGGGAGCAGTGAAAGGTTTGGGTCCGCTTCTCACAGGACCCCCTTGGTTCTTCAGTGCTGGATTCTTATGGGTCTTCATGTCATCTGAGACATGTCTTAAGCCTGCGAGAGAAATCAAGCCTGAGATCCGGCTCCCCTCCAAGGCAGCAGTTTCACAAACACCAGACACCAGAGATGACAACAACCAGCACGAGAACATTTCATAAAGTGCAAATTAATTATCGATACCGGGCCTACGTCGAGCCCAGGCACGAGTGACGGCAAAAGAGGGAGCAGGCAACACTGACGCAATATCACCGAGAACACGAGATGTTCTGTAGAACCAGAAGGCACCAGCTCTTCCACTCTGCACCTGGGAAAAGCCCCGAGCCAAGCACCTGGCCTTTGTCTCAGGCCCGTCCTGATGCACTAACCAGGGGACACCCCAAAGGGAAACGCTTTGTGCCAAGACGAATAGGTGCAAAATTGCACCTTTGGTACCGGAGACCAAAGGGCTCCCCCTCTCTGTTCCAGCTCTTGCCACACCTGACAGAGGGGGCTGAGGAGACTCCTTTTGTCCCGTTGAGCTGCCTCAGGGCTGCTCCTGGCTCCCGGCCTCATCCTCTACCAGATGCTCTTTTGTTACTGCACTTTCTGAGCAGGTGGCTGGAGGGAGCAGCAGAACACGGATTCCGTGCAGCACGCCAGCGCTCTCGCCCGCGGCTGCTTCCACCTACCAGAGGTGATCCCTTCTCCCCGGTTGATCTGGGCGAAGAGCGCGGAGCGGGAGGCAGAGTCATCCGCGCTGCAGCTGGTGGGGGCAGGAGCGGGCGGGGGAGGAGGGCCCGGCGGGGGAGGCGCAGCCCCGGCTGGGGCGGCCGATGGCGATTTAGCCCCTTCTGTTGCTACAGGACCCTGTAAGAGGCCGGCAAAGAGGGAAAGGCGGTCGCACGAGCTCAGTATCTGCTGCAGGAATCACGCAACGGTCATCCAAGAAGCTCCTGCGGATGGAGCCAGCACTTACCGTCTTGCTCCAAGTCAGTCCCGTGGTGTGATACTCTTTGATGTAGGCCTGCAGCTCTGTCCAGATGCTCAGGTAAGCTTTCACCCAGTCCACTTGCTTTTTATCTCTGGGGACACAAGGAGATCATGAGGAGCCAGCAGGGACATTTGCCACTAAAACCCAAGGACCGCCAACAGCTCTTTCCACCTACGGGCAAGACGCAGCTGGAGCGGCGCGGCCGCCTCGCACCTCCTGCTCCCATATCCACCTTGCACCCAGCGGCGGGCCGCCACGGGCCTGCTCTGCACCGTAACCCACGTTAACGGGGGAGGCTGGTACTTCCAACAAGACCCGTTCCCGAGACACAACTCTGGGAAACCAGTTCAGCCACCAGCCGGTGCTGAGACAAGAGCGGCGATACGCTTGTCACCAGAGATTCCGGCTGCGACACGAACGCAAGGAATCTTGTCCCCAAGGATCGGGAAAGAACAGCTAAGTGAAGCTTTACAAACAGACCCTGTCTTTAAAAAGGAGAATGCATTAAAGACCAAGGCAGCTGTGGTTAGCTCTGGAGTAGCCCCTGCACGCCCAGCTAGCCAGGTTCAATCCCATCTTTAAGAGAGAAGGTGAACTCACACATCCTTGTACTCCTTCAGGATCCGGTTGGTGTAGAACATGGCAGCATCGGTCATTTCCTTCACATAAGGACCGGGCTTTGGAGCCTAGAGAAGAAGACGCACGTTGGCACGGAGCGGCCGACCAGGGAGCCAGACTCTTCCCACCGGCCCCCAGGAAACAAACCGCTTCCCTCCGGAGCTCTTACCATGGCCACCCAGCCCAGGGCTGGGATGCTCTCGCTGACTGCCGATAAGTGATTGAACATTTTGCTACCACGGTTCTGCTCCCTGAAATTCTGCACCACCTGGATTTGCTCCGAAATGGGTTTCAGAAGCGATGAGAACGCGTTCTGCAGAACAAGAGGGACAATGACAGTTAAAACATTAGCGTGGCTCTGGAATAGCTGCACATCTTCACGGGTGGCTCGGCCGAGACAACGGTCACTCGGAGGAAGATTCCAACTGGCACAAGTTCCCGCTACAGCTCCTATCCAGGCCGGGCCCTCGCCGTGAGCCGAGGTCGGTCCCACAGCCCAGCTCCTCCAGGGCTGAAGTCATAGCTCCCAACTGGATTGGTACTATGGGAGTACGCCAAGAACCGTGACTCATGTTCAGTCCAAGAGACACTGACAAAGCTTGTTAGTAACGAGGACAGAAATAGCATTTGCCGTTCCTGGATTCTTTTGTTCCGAGGCACTTTGTCAATTTTTCCCTTCTCCTTTACAAACCCTCTCAGAAAGGAGTGCTCTGCAGGGTTCCTTGCTCTGGGATCTACAACATTACAGTCAGCGGCAGCGAGTTCTCCAGTCGCCCTGTATCAAGTTAGACTTCAGGACTTAAGGTGCTTCTCAAGTCAATCCACGTCTTTAGCATTTAGATGATAAAAGTTGTTTCTGTGTGTTGCCCACTTGGAATGTGAAAGTGCTCAGAAGTCTTCTGAGGTCAGAGCAGAGCAGCCAATTACACGTTCCCGGAGGTGCTTCTTGGGCAACTTCCCTTTAAGACCAGAAATTCTCCTGCTGGTGGCAGCAGTGAGGGACAAATATGGGCAAAACTTTTTAAAGGCTCAGCTCTTCCTTTTGCTGTCCCTTCCTCTGTTTAGATGAAAACAGAGAGGTTCTGAGCACCACTGGCCAGGCCACGCTTCCAGAAGCTCCAGCCCAGCACCACTGTCATGGAACAGGATGGGGAAATTCTTTGCCATGAGCAAATTTATCACACATTTAACATTTTAAACAGGCTGCTCCAGACCCGACCAGACTCCTGCACGACAACCTGCACAAAGACCTATGCTAGATGAAGGTTGTCCTTTGTTCACCATCCTTTATTTAAATAACGTGTCAGTGGAATTTATAAGCAGACTCTCAGAGCAGAGGCTCCCAGCAAGCCTGGCGAAAGATAAACAACCCTCCAACGCTGAGTTTGGAGAAAAAAGACGCAGATGTATCCTGTGGTGAATGGGAAAGTAGCACAGAAATCCAGCTACCACAACACAGCGGCAGAAGCCGTGACTGAGCCAGACAATAACTGCAGAGAACAGCAAGGTGGGATCCTGTTGCTCAGGAAAAACCATTCCCAGCAGGGAAAAGCCAAGGCATTCAGGATCAGATTCTCAGCCGCACATCCCGCTGAGAAGCGGCGGCCCAGGGTAAAGTGTTAAATTACTTGCAAAGGACAAATCAATCCTAAAAGCCTCGCTATTATTCCGAGGCCATTCAACAGAGACAAGTGTCTGTTATACACTTCAGAAGGCATTTGATGCCTGAAAGTCTCCGAGCGCCTCCTAATGAAAAGCAGACTCTGCACAAACCCCACCGTGGCTCCCGACTCAGACAAGCTCCTGTCTGCGGGCGGCGTCTCCGCGGTGCTGGTGCCAGGTGGAACTGGAGACGGACGCCGCCAGGTGACCCTCCCAAGCTGCTCCCAGGGCTGCAGAAAACTTGGTGCTCTAATGACTGGAAGACGCCAGTTGTGCGGCTCTAAGAATCAACCTCTGGAATTCTGTCTGGTATTGGGCGAGTACCCGAAGCAGCTCAGGCTTTCGGTAGGTGCCACCTCATGGATGCGAGTGTCTCCAGTCCTCCTCTGGAGCCACTGTAACGGCCCCAATTCCCCTACACTTGCAGCCACCCCCCACCTCTGAGATAAGGGCAGACAACATTCCTGATGAGGGACTTCCCACTTACCTCTGCCGGCTGCTGATGCTGCGACGCCGTCACCAGGAGAGCCCTCTCGCTCATCAAGCCCACGTGAACCATCTCAGCCTAAGAACAAAGAGGAACATGAGGGAGCTTCCCTTTTACCCAGCGTAACGCTAACAGCCGCTCCAGCTCCCGCTGCCCGCCGTTCCTACTCCATAGGAAAGCGGCCACGCTGATCTCAAAGTACATATTCTTGGAGACACCCACCCCCAGAGTTTAGAAGGGTAGTTTAGAGGCCTCCTAAAGGCACGTACCAATGTCTGCAAAGGGAGCTTAGGCACCCAGCTAGCAAAGATCTCAAGGAAGAGGTTTGAGTCATCATGTGCCTGTAGGTGGCAATCTGCTGGAGGTTATCTGGGTATCTGCATCTGTTTTGAATCCTCAGGGATTATAAACATCCTAGAATACGGTGCTAAAGGAATGTAAACACGGCCCTAAACGGCCCTGAAGGACAAGCTTAAGGAGATGGTGTGGTAGTGGCACCGGTGGAGTTAGATAATGGTTGGACTTGATGATCTTAAAGGTCTTTTCCAACCCTAGTGATTGTGTGTGAGCAGCATCTCTTTAGAGCAGAGGGAGCCGAACAGGAGCCCTTACGTGCTTCTGCACATCCCCGCCAACTTCTTTGCTGATCTTGACATATTCAGCTACTGGTCCAGCCAGAATGGCGTCGAAAGCCTGCACGTACTGAGCCACTCCTGCAGAGAAGGAACCAGAGCACGGGGATCACCGAGAGGCACCAGTCGGGCTGCCGGGCTGGGATCACTCACACGCCCACCACGCTCCCGGGCTGCGCCTCTCAGCCGCTCCAGGCCGAGCCTTCCCCCGGCCGACCGCGGGAGGCTCGGCTCGAAGCTGGCAGCCGAGGAAAGCGCTGCAGCCACGGGAAGTCCCCGTCTTCACGAGCCGGTAACCGCAGGCTCCTCGGTGCAGCAGCTGCCGCAAAATTCACTTCCCCTCTGCACGGAGCTGGGGCCGAGAGCCCTGCGGCGGCCACTGCCGACATCTGACGCTGCCGCGGCGCCCGGCTCCTCTTCGGCTCAGGGCCTTACCTTTGGAAGAGTCATCTCCGCAGCGGCCAGGCCCTTGGCACACCGTCTCCAGGCGCTCCACAGCCTTCTCCAACCGTTCCACCAGCCTTTCCATCTCTATCGCTGTCGACAACCTGCGCAGACAGGAGACAATCCCTTACTCACGTCCTCCGACGGTACAAAGCTCCGGACACCAAACGCCGAGGGAGGGTTTAGCAGCTCTCTAGTACAAGCTCTACCGGTTCCAGGAGAATAATTTCTACCTGGCTCTGCACCCTGATGATGGAGAGCAAGGTGCTCTCACGTTAGCAAAGAGATTTGGATTGCACAACAGCCAGTACAACCACCTTTTGTTGCCACAGTCGCTCCTTAATGGCCACGGAGCCTTATTGCATTTTAAAGACTTCTTACACATATAAGGATACAGAACTTACACCTTCTAACCTTGGACTGACACCGCTCAACAAAGCAGGTCTGCAGGTCTGCACAGAATCTCACTGCAGTCAGTTCTTGGCCAAAGTCCCATCCGTGACCATCCAGCAAATCGAGCGCAACGGGGAGTTCACGGAATCATTTCGGTTGGAAATGATTTAGATTGGAAAAAGCTCACACGCTTCAGGTTAGAACTAGTGGGTTTGATTCTACAAATGCATCCCCAGGGACCTCCTGGAGTGCTGAGTTCCTCCAAGGAACACCTCTAACTCCAGCCCGGCTACAGCGCAGAGCGTCAGCGTCCAGAACGAGCCGTCCTGGCACACGCCAAGAGGAGCAGCTGCACAAGCGAAGGCGGCAGAGCCGCCCCTACGACAATGTGTCCCTGTTCATCCTCTCCCTCCTCTGGCTTTGCTCTCTGAACTGCGGCACCCACTCGGCAGGCACCGCACTGGAAAGCGATTTAGGTGCGTAAATCATTTGTCTGGGAGAGTCTGAAGAGTCATAAAAAGTTTCCATTAATCACCACGTTGCAGAGACTGCACCAAGGAGCAAGACAAGTCACGCTCCGAGCGCACTAAAGCGCAGGGAATGCAGGGAGGGAGCAGCAAGTCACCGATTGCATTTTTATCTTATCACCATTACGGTCTGGACACAACTTCCTTCTTATTGCAACAGCCTGTGAGAGCTGAGAACCCTGCCTGAGGAGAAGGTCCTTCCGGGCACATTCCGGGTCCGCAGCGGACCCGAAAAGGAAGGCAGGGCTGACCCAGCTGTGTGGAACTGATACTGGATCTCCTTCAGAAACAAAACCTCAAAGTCTTCCTCGGGTTTTGCTTTTGCTCGCCAGCCTTCTCAGCCCTGCTCCAGAACCTCCTGTTTTCACCCCATTTCCAGAGGATGTGGGGCAGCTCCAGCATCAGTCACGAGCGGCACTGATGTCTCAAGACGAACAAGGCCATTTTCCACCCCTCTTTTCGCCCGTTTGCATCAGGAGAAGCAGCACTGACGTGGGGGGCAGGGGAGAGGCCACCCCTCCTTCCGAGAGGAAGAGAGCGGTTTCCTCCTCTGCGCAAGACCCGGCCGGAGCAGATCCTCTGCCTAAAACTGGACGGCAGTAACTGGGTGGCTTCCAGACCCAAAATAAAGTTCAGAGCGGCTGAAACTTGTGGGCGGTCACCCATATAATCAACAGTAATGAAGACCTCTCTCTCTTTTTTTTTTTAAATTCTGTACAATGTAGAAATCCTGACCACAGGATCGTCAGCGCTCTGCCGCAGCCGCGGAGGACGCATCCGGAATGGGGCTCACGTCTTCAAGCGGGAGCGCAGCCAAAAGCAGGGCTCTGCTTCCCCCGCTCTCAGCACACTACAAAAAAAAAAGATGCTTTTTTGCTCCAGGCCCCCTCCCTACCAAAAAAGAGCCACCTGTTAAAGAAACTCTCCCATGTTTCAAGAGCGCAGGGGTTTGAGGAAGGACAGACAGCAGGTTTGCCGAGCGTTGAGCAGACAAAGCTGCTGCTCCACGCCACTGATCCCCACCGCATTCCACACCAGGCTCTAATCTGATCAGCCCCGTCACGAAGTCACAAACTGCATTTCAAACCGGGATTACCAGCCCCAAAGTCCAGATGGAAAGCCGCTTCCTACCCTCAGCCATAAACCACGCTGCGGAGAGGAGCGGATCGCATCCGTTCTGGATACGCTGGCGGGATCCACGTCCTTTCACAAGGGAACGTTCCCTGAAATTCTTCCCATCGCTTTCACATTTGACACATCCTTCCCGGGTTTCTCTGGCAGAAGCCCCAAACTCGCCGCGCTCCGCACAGCACGAGCTGGCAGATGGCGAACTCCTTTTAATTTCTGTTTAATGGGGCAGCATTAGGGCGACTGGCAAGATAAGTCGCTTGGTAAATGGGCAGTAAAATCAGAGGTAAGCGCAGGCAGCACAAAGTCCTGGAGCAGGCGGCTCTAACTCGGTCACTGAAGCCATCGGGACTCACCCCTGTCGTGCTCTGCCCTCTGGATGCAGCTCCTTCTGCTGTCTACTCACCCATCCAGAAGGAAATAAAAAGCTTGTGTTGTAACTGTCAACAGCCAGACTTTGCAATCCAGAGAGCAATGTTTAGTAAGGAAAAAAAAAACAACAAACCCAAACAAAGCTCCCAAGCAGACCTGCCTGGGCTACACCCAGCAGAGTTTTGCCTGTCGATCACTTCGAGCGCAAAATAATTTGTCAGTAAGAGACAAACTGACTTCAGGGATCTCAGCAGAGAGAATCAGAGCTCGTTTGCCCCTTTTTTTAAAGGGGAAACAGATCATGGGAGAGTCATTTTTCTTCGTCCTGCGCTCAAAGGGAAGGCGAAAGGCTCTGGAGCCACACCGTGCGGCCGGGGGTTGGAGTTCTCCGGCTGACAGGAGCGGAGATGAAGCTCTCCCTTTTGGGAGACCACAATGCACGATTGCAATCTAGGTCTTGTTTAAATTCAATTGAGCTTTGATTAGCAATGGAGCAGAAGCAATGAGCTCACAGCAAACACACGCTTCACCCTGAGCCAGAAAGTCCACTCATCTTCATTTGGTTCATCTATTAACGAGCTTTTATTTCCATCAGCGCTCGGGTCTGAAGGCGCCGTGCGGCCAACAGGCTGCCATCCACCACGGGGCTGCTTTGATACACCGACCAGAGCGACAGAGGGAAGGGATTTCATCGGTGAGAACAGCAGCTCCCCCCAAGCTGATCCCGCACAACACCACGGCAAGAGGAGCTGCCTGGTTGGAGAACGTCAAGGAGTCGGAACCTCAGAGGAGCGCGGAGCAAGTTCTCGGAAAAACCAGCGTAAATGACATTTTTCTGGCTGCCTGCGACAGCGGCACTAACCTGAGGCCTCCCTTAGACATCCTGGAAGACACAACTGTTCCGTTTCGAGCCCAAGGAAGTCAAACCTACGCCTCTGTTCAGCTTCAGCTTCTGTGAAGGCCGACAGAGCGCTGTCAGTGACATGAAATTTGCATCAGCTACTTCCTCTTTCGACAGGCAAAAGGAATAAAGATGGGACAACTAAATTAAGAACATACCACAGTTTATTTCGGAGCTGACACTGGAATATCTCAAGGGATCAGCTACCAGATGATTTCCAACATTTATATCTTCCAAAAGCCCAAGGAATTTTTTTTTTTTAATTATTTAAACAATTCAGCTGATCAAGGAAGGAACTATTTGAAGCCAGGCAGGACTCAAATGCCTGAATTTAGTCAGTTGTCAGGACCAGCCACGAACACAAGACGGCTATTGCCAGCCCCAGCAGCTGCCAAGACAGAGATCTCTGCTGTTTATAGCACAATACTTGTTGACACTGCTCCAGAACCCATGGTGTGACTACTTCTGGTATTCCACATCCACTTTATTTAGAAAACCGAAAGTGCTTTTAAAAAAAAAAAAGGCAACAACAGAAAACCAACAACCAAACCAAACCAAAAATCCATCTGGACCCTATTTACACTCTCCCAAAAACCAAATCCTCCTGAAGTCATTCATTCAAAACGTTATTTGGTATTTTCAACGCGAAGAGACGGTTAAAACTGGTTGGTTTTTTTTTTTGTTTGTTTCATCACAATTCTATGAAACGGGAGATTTGCACTTGCCAGACTCCGTTGCTATGCTCCTCTCATTTCCATTCCCTGTCAGGGCGATGAATCCACCAGGGAAGGAACGGGGGATCTTCAGATCTAAGCTAAATTGGATCCAGCGCCGAGCTCCCCAGCAGGAATTCAGAGCATCGGCCGCCGTCAGCATCCCTCCTGCGCTCAGCCTGCTCGAGCCGGGGCCGCTTGGCTGAACTTTCTCACAGCAATAACAAGAGGTATTTTGGGCTTTCTGAAAGCTCAGCAATATTCATTCCAGGGACACGAGAAAAGGAATACAGTGGTTTCTCCACACCACCGATTCCTGGTTCCCCCACCCCATGATGTGCATCTATCTCTAGACCTCAGATCTTGGGGGAGCCCCAGAAGCCGACGCGCAAAATCCTGTGACCCGACCGACGCGTGAAACGCCCGTTTGGTGATTTCTTTTCTTTTTTTTCATTTCGCTAAACCAAAATCCAAAGCAATCAAACGTTTATCTCACCCTGATCGCCACCAAACCGCAGAAGAGGAATCGGCAACAGGCTAAAGCCAAGTCCTGTCCCCGGCCCCGGGGCGATGGAGGGAGGAGACCGGGCAGCTGGAAGCAGGAACTACAGAAATATCCTCGCTCCAGGCTGCGGCAAATCAGCCCTGACGTGGAAACTGGATCTCTCACCTGGGCACACCCTGCTGCCTGCCCGAGGGAGCCACCCAGGAGCTTCCAGCCCCGGTAACCGACGGGCCCCTCCGCTCTCCCACCCTCCCTTAACCACATCACCGGGGAGAGGCGGTTCTCGACCGAGAGCTGCCGACCACCCGACCCCCATCCAGGGGACGGAGCCAGAGTGGCCGCCGCGAGCAGCGTTAAATGCCTCCCCCTGGGGTTGTAGGGATAAGCACCGGCCCCCAGCCCGTCCCTCCACCGGGCCGAGCGGCACCGGCCCAGGGCGGACCTCACCTGGGTAACGTGCACCCTCCACCGGGCAGAATTCGGGCGCAGAGACACCCCCGGGCCGGGCCCCCGCGGCAGGAAACGCCTCCGCTCCCCGCAGGAAGCCGCAGGGAGGCCCGAAGCTGCCCCGCCCGGCTCCACGGGCGGCGG
>VWZK01016943.1:38674-55740 GCA_013396935.1 Baryphthengus martii | reverse complement strand
GTCTCGTCTCGGGGGTGGAGCCAGAGAGCGGCGCGTGGGGGGGCCAGATCCGGATGGGGCCCCGGACCCCCGGTAGAGGGGCTGGGGAGGCACCGGCGTTCTCGAGGTGCCCGAGGTCCCGCCAGCGGGGCTGGGAGCCCCCAGGACAGGGCTGGGGGAGGGCTGCGGAGCCCCCCAGGAGGGGCTGTTGGGGCCCTCGGGGGGTCTGGGACCCCCTGAGAGGGCTTGAGGTGCTGGGAGCGTCGGAACAGCTACAGCCCTTGCTCATGGATTCACCTGGGGGGCTCTGTGCAGCGGAGCTGGGGTCACCTCTGGTGGGCGCTGGCCCATCCCGGGCAGCAAATGATTCCTACGAGGATCCCTCCCGAGCTGCCAGGGGCGTGGGGCGCTTTGGAGGCTCCTCGATCCGAGGATGGAGCCTCGTGCTCGCAGCCCCTCCTTGTTCCGGGGGTCTCAAAGCACTTGGCAGAAGGCGGAGGAAGGCTGGCGACCCGGCTTCGCTGCTGAAGAGACCGAGATCAAGGCGGTCGAGGGAGAAATAACTCGGAGCCAGGAAGAGGTCCTGGAGTCGGTCAGGATTGTTCCCCCAGGAGGCTCCTCTTTCTGCCTTTACTATCAGGGCCGGACTCGCTCAAAGGGTGTTTGCTGCCCTGCTTAGAGATCGGGCAGCAGCTGTCCCCGCAGTTGTCCCCGCCAGGGACCCGCAGCTTTGCTCGGTGCTTTTGGGTCTCGGCAGCCCTGGGGAGGGAGTTGAAGCCGCCCCCGAGAAGCTGGGGGGGGGGGTTCTGTGCAGACATACGGACAAGAGCATCTGTCCCGCCGAGGGCTGGGACGCGTTGACAGGATGGGAAGGAGGAGAAAACCCGACGAGATTGGCCAATTCTACCACCGCTTCCTGCCCTCTGCTCCGCTACCATAGATGGTCACGTCTGCGCGGCGTGGGGTGGAAGCGGGGCCCGGCCTCCCCCCAGCTCCCGAGCCCAGATCCAGGCTCCCTCTGTGGGCTCCCAACCAGGCTGGAGGATCGGCCGAGGGCTGGGAGCGGCATCTCCGGGAGCGTGGCTCTGCTGACATCTAGTGAGGTTGTCTCCTCCGGCTTCGCGCTGCCCGGGAGCTGTGGAGGTGTTGAAAACCATCCGAGGACTTGATTTTCCCGGTGGGCAGGAGTCGTGTGTCTGCTTGGTGAGGACAAAGCTCACCGCTACCCCCCTCCCCTCCGTACAGCCCCCTCCCCAGCTCCCAGCCGCTGTCCTGGCAAAGCTCACGGAGCCAACTGGGACCTGCATCATCCTTCTCGGTCAAGCTGAAGCTTAGAGCAGAGAGGAGCAGCTCCCTGCAGCCACCGATGCTGTTTGCCTGGTTTTGGGGGGTTTTCATCTTATTTTCCACCCTGCCGACACCTGAGCTGCCTCTCACAGCTGCCTCCGATGTGATCAGACACCTGAGGTGTCCCTGCCCGTGGCAGGGGGGATGAAACCAGGTGGTTTTTAAGATCCCTTCCAACACAAACCACTTATATGGGGGGGGGGTTATGGTATTACATCCAAACTAAGATAGAACCATCTCTTTTCTGTGCAGACTTGTATTTTGTAGCACTCTAGAACCGTCACGGCGGTGAAGCACCAGCCGTGTCCTGCCTTGCTGGTGGCACCGGTGATCCTGGTGGGCAGCACGGGCAGGAGGTGCATCCAACGAGGAGGAAATGAGACTGGGGGAGAGGAACTAGAAATTAACTGAAGAACGGGAAGAGGAAGAGCGTGGCTCGCTGGGGATCTCGCAACAACCTAGCCCCAGGCCGGTGTGTTTGCTCCTGGGGTGGGTCAGTTCAGCTGAACCTGGTTCCTGAAAGAACAAAGATCAAGTTCCTGGTAAGGTTGGGTGACGGAGGCTTTGAGAGTTTACAGGAGGACTGTAAACCAGGTCAGTGCCCCGGCGGGGATCCCAGTGCCTGTGAACCCCGGTCAGCCTGTGGTTGTCACTCTCCTGGCTCCAGGGAAAAGCTGCTGCCAGGCGGTTGGTGCCTTGTCTCCCTTTTCTCCAAGCACCAAGGGAATCATAGAATGTTAGGGGTTGGAATTTGCTCCCTTTTTTTAGCCGTGAAAAGGCTAAAATAAAATGGCCACAGACTGGCTGAAATGCCTTGGTGACCCCTTGGCAGACAATTTATCCTTGCTCTGCTGTGGTGTGAGGAGGGCACTTGCCCAAGCTCCAGCCCGAGTCCTTGTGGTGCTCAGCACCTCCGACTCCTCTGCTGGAGCAGCCCCAGTCCTGGCAGGAGCTACGGCAGCGCGTTTCATTTCCCAGCAAAGCAATTTAAAGCTCCACTCCCGGGAAAAGGGAGTTCCTTGGTGGCTGCCCCATCAGTTACCGGCCACATAACTCAGCGCCTTGGCCTCTTCCATCCTCGGAAACAGGGGTCTGCAAAACATTAACTCAAGCCCACCGACGCAGGCCGGTGGCCTTCAGCCTCTGTTTGTAGATGAAGTGAGTGACCTCAGCAGGGTGACACAGACAAGGTGACCCCTGGGGACGGCCATTCCCAGCAATGCCTCCCTGCCCCTGGGTTAACTCTGCCTTCCCCAGCTGGCGACAGAGCCCGGCCTGTGCCAGGGAGGCGGATCTGCTCACTGGGACCCACCGGCCAGCTGCTCTGTCCCCAGCACAGCCCAGCTCCAGCAATCCTCCTTCTCCCCAGAGCTTCCCAGGCTGAGCAAATTTCCAGCTGGATCCATTCCCTGATCCAGCCCCCCAGAGATGGTACCAGCAGAGCGGGGTGGCTGTGCTGCCAGACACCCCTTTCCTGTGCTCGGTCCAGCTTAGAAGCGTCTGTGAGACCAGCCCTGGGTGATTTCTGCTGCAGTGAGAGGCACACGGGTCCCTCCTGCCCAAGGGCCAACCGTTCCTCCAGCAGCTGTTTGAGGGTTCTGTAACTCTCTCTTGCTGCAAGACAAACCCAAAGCTCTTTGCCCTTTCCCTGGGGATAAGGAGGGGAGTTATTCCTCATCCTCTGCAAGGAAAGACTTTCTCCCATGCACCTTCAGCGATGTACAATCATAGAATCAGGATGGTTTGGGTGGGAAGGGACTTTTCATTTAGTTCAATGTTGCTGCAGTGAGTAGGGACATCTTCAGCTAGAGGAGGGTGCTCCATGAAAGGCTCTTTTCTTTGTGAACAAAAGGGACCGGACAACTTGGATCCCTGAGAACCTTCTGCTCCCTTCCAGCACAGGCAGCAGTGCCCCCCAAGCTCAGGGAAGGTTTCCCGAGCCCCTGGCACCAGATGGGCAACCCCTGCCCCAGGAGCCTGTTAAAACCCATCAGCTGGGAATCGGGGCCGATTCCCAGCACCCACATGTGGTTCCTGGGCAGCCCATATGCCATTCCAGGCATCAGCTCAGCAGGTGCTCAGCACACAGCTGCCACCCAGCATTTTCCATCTTCTGCCTTCCATTTCCCAGGGCCAGCGCTGCCCCTTCGCCAGCGCCGACGCGCGGCTCGCCCGGCCAGCCCGGAGGACACAGCAGCCGTGTAACTCCAGCTCTGCAGGGAGCTGCTTCCCAGCCGCTCAGATCCATTTGCTTCATCCTTAAGGTTAGTGTGGATTAAGCTATGGCCCAGCTGCTGCTGGAGACCAGCTGTAGGTGCAGGCAGCATCTCCTGGTTGGGCAGACTCCCCCTGCCAGAGAGGCTTTGGAATGAAAACTCTGTAATCACAACTAAAGCAAGACACGGTCTCCGCTTCAAGGCTGGAGTTGTGCCCAGGGTTCAGTGTTATCAGTTCCCATGGTCATTTTTTCCCCTCCATCTATTTTCTTAAAAGCCTCAAATAGAAGAGGTGTGCTCAGCTAGGAATGTCTGGGCCCCGGTTCAAGCTCTGTATGGTTTTAGTCTCTTGAGCTGGCTGCAAAAAAAAACCCGCACAGAGACTCGTCGTGAACCCCACAGAGCCAAAATGAGAGGCGGCAAAGAATAAAATGTCCCTGATTATTGTTGAAACTCTTTGAAATAAAAGCTAATAGCGATCCTTCAAACCCTTGGAGACAACCACGCTGCCTACACCCCTCGGAGGCAGCCAGGCCCTAGCACTGGCCAGGATGCCTCCTTGTGAACCCAGCCAGGAGCAGGGCAGGGGGCAGCTCTGTGCTTGAGAAGCTCACTGCCCTCTTCCTCCTCCTCCTCCTCCTCTCGCAGAGGGCGCACATGGCACCTACCTGCCCTGCTACAGGGGCTTCAGAGAGCACTGCCTTCGTCCTATCCTTCTTTTGCTGCAAACTCCATCCCAGGGGGCACCCAGGCTGTGGCCAATGCTGCCTCTTGCCCCCTGCTCAGCACAAACCCCGCTCCCAGCCTCCTTGCATCATCCCCTTTCCTTCTTTCCCAGACCCTGCACCACTGGTGACAGAGCGGGGCCAGGTTAAGCATTCCCAGCCAAGGTCTAATCCCTCTGGCTATTTTTAAAACCCCATCCTCACGCCAGTCCTTTTGTACCCAAATGCGGAACAAAGGCTGAGCCCTCCTTGCTGCTCAGAGGGGCTCTGACCCCAGGGATCCCTCGCTGTGACAAATGCGCTTAACAAAAGGCAAGAGCCCCCCTCCCCCAGTGTCCCCCAGCACAACGGCCACAGGGACAGGGCAGCAGAGCCAGCACAGTCCCCTTATACTGGGTGCTTGCCCCAGCTGTACAGGTGGTTGCTTCACCTCTGGAGCATCCTCCCTGTGCTGACTCCATCCCATTTTCCCCCTCTGCCTTACACTTGCTCGCTCCGGGTGAGCGAGGAGGACAGAGCTCTCCCCCTTCCTGCTGCCAGGAAGAGAATGTGAGCACAGAGTATAAATATCCCCCGCGATCAGCGCTCGCACAGCACCCTGCCCTGCCCAAGTGTTGAGTGTCACCCACAGCCCACATTCCCTTTCTCTCCACTCCCCAGCTGCCTCTCCTCTTTCCAGCCCTGGGTTCACAATCTCGGCAGCCAGCGCTTTGATTTCATTCCTCCCTCCACCCCCGTTCCCTCTTGAAAGGGAGAAAATAATAGAGCCTTTGTTGGGCTGCTGCGGTGTGAGGAGCTGCATGGGGGTAAGGGGCTGCCGGGCACGGCCGCCTGCCTGGATTATGGCATTCCTGAAGTCAAATCCTACCTCCCACAGCATGTAAAGGGACCTTGGGCTTGCTGGCATCCACCAAAAACACAGCCAAGCAAAAAAAAAAATATATAAATAAATCCTCCACACCACCAACTTCCCCCACTTTTATGTAAATTAATATTAACAGGTCTTCGAGTTCAGTTTCTGTACAGCTATATACAAATAGGAAATAGTTTCACATTTACAGCATTAACTTAATTTGGCTCGGTAAAAAAAAAAAACAGTCACCAAACAGTTTTCCCTGTTAGTGTCGTATGTACAGAGAGCAGAGGTGAGCTGGCGGCCTCGGCGCAGTCACAGCGACAGTGTAATGTACACCAACCATTACCCCCGGCCCTACAGGCGGCCGGCCCCGTGTGGGGCAGCGGGCACGAGTGTTGCAAGCTAAAGGATCCCGCTCCGGGCTTTTCCGCTCTCCGGGAGCTGGCAGGGAACGGTGCTTGTTTCCAGCGAGGGCGCACAAGTCCCCCGGCGTCAATCCGTGTAATGTACACTACCGGCGCTCTGTGGATCCCGCGGAAAGCACGAGACCGGCACAGATCTCGTGGCGGAGGCGGCGGATGCTCCGCGTGGCTTCTCCTAGGCGCTCCTCGATGGCGCACGCACACCTACGGCCGCATCAGGCCGCTCCAGCTCAGGAGGGGACGAGTTCTTCGGAGAGCCCCGGGGTGAGAGCGGACGGACCCAGCCCGGGGTCACACGATGCTGGCCAGTTCTGTGTTGTCCGACTCCGAGCTGCTGTTGCTCTCCTCCCTGGGGGCAAAGGGTGGGCATGGAGTGAGCCATGGAGCAAGGCCTGCATCCCAGCAGCCCTCAGCCTTGGAGCCTCCGAAGGGCTGGAGAAGGCCGGCACCGCCTTGGGCAGTCCCTGAACGAGCTCCCTTTGCCAAGCGGGGCGGATTCCCGTTCCGTCTCAAATGCTTCACGCCATCACGCCATTGGGAAAACAAGGAGCCCTTCCCTCCTCACCCCACCGCCCACAGATCCTGGAGGACAAGTCACAGGGTGTCCCAACCCGTCCGGGCCTGATCCTGCCTCCACACACCCTGCTGGCATGCTGTGCTTGCTACCTCCAGAGCACGAGCTGACACTCACCGTAAGTCCTGCAGGGCTTTCTTGTTTTTTCTCCGCTTCTCCTCGTCGATGGGGTACAGCTTGAACAGGAGCAGGCCCAGCAGGATCAGGCCCACAGGCACAGCTGACACCAGCATCTTCAGGGTGACATGTACCTCGCTGGGCTGGGAGCAGCCCCGAGTCTGGTACCCTGCAAAGCTGTGGACAGAAAGGGACCTTCAGGCAAAGGAAACTGCATTTTGTAGAAGGCAAATCTGTCCCTGCAGAGAGGTTTGGAGACACAACTGGATTTAGACCTCCCTGTCTTCTTCCCAGCCCTTGGGAAGCAGTGATGCCTGGATGCAGAGGTGCAAAACTGGCCTCCCTCCCTTCCTCCCTCCCTGCCCCTCGGCTCCCGTGCAAGAACTCACTCTAAGCTGAGCGTGGAGATGCCCAAGGAGACCCCAGATGTAAACTTGGTGAAGAAGACATAGAAGGAGAAGAAGATGGCTTCATGGCCATGGGAGTCAGGGTGCTGCAGCTTGAAGTCATCTATGACATCTGGGAGCATGGACCTGTGCAGAGAGCAGGATGGTGAACACTGAGGACCGAGATAACAAAGCCTCTCCTCTCCCTTCTGAGGATTTCCATCTAAGAGCCCCATCTTAGACTGAAAACATTGCAAAAAGGCCTCCTGAGGATTTCTAACCTCTCCAGCAGACCCTGGAAGCACCTTGCCCAGCTCTCAGGGTGCAGCGCTGAGAGCACCAGGACCTTGCACTCACCAGGGCAGGAGGAAGGCGGCTGCGACGCTGATCCCAGCTGCTACGGCCACGATGTAGGTGACAATGAGGTTACTGTCCAGGACAGCCACCATGATGAGGAAGGGAATGGCAGACTGGATAGGGGACACAAACCAGGTTGGTGTCAGCAGTGCTTGACCCAGCCCTCCGGGGCCTTTCCCCTTCCCTGCCATCCATGCCAGCCCTCTGGCCACAGGGACGACCAGGGAAGCAGCAGAGCAGCCTTCCCCCAAGAGCCCCACAGCAGCCATTCCTGCTGGCCTTGGCCACGTCCGTGACAGCACAAACAGCAGGATGAGGGAGAGGCACCAGATCGGCAGCAGCTGCCCCTGCCTAGCTCTGGGGCACGCAGCTCTGCTCACCCTCACGTGTGTCTGCCCTCGAGGAGACCCACTCACCGAGATGCCCACGTAGACGGCCGTCTTCTTCCCAAAGCGGGTGAGGAACCACTGCCAGAGCGGAATGGTCAAGGTGGCCGAGAGCTATGGGAAGAGAAAGGGGTCACTTGCTAGTCAAAGCTCTTCTCTGGTGGAAGAGCTCTTCCCGGCAAGGAGCAGCTCCTGGGCACCACCTCCCAATCACATTTCCAGCACCTCTGATTTCCACACACTCCCCAGGGCTGGCACGCAGGTGGGGCCACCTCCTGCCCTGGTGCAGAGCGCTCCGGCACCCAGCACCACCGTCCTCAGGTGCCAGCAC
Organism: Baryphthengus martii; assembly: GCA_013396935.1. NCBI lineage: Eukaryota > Metazoa > Chordata > Aves > Coraciiformes > Momotidae > Baryphthengus > Baryphthengus martii. The sequence goes on along the minus strand of VWZK01016943.1, from coordinate 48,044 downwards.
ACCTGCCCAAAGGGAGGACCCGACACGATCCTCCTTGCTGGGAAAGGACCTGATCCTGTCACTGCTGCCTCCACGCAGCACGGCTGAGAGCCAGGCTCTGGGGGGACCTTGGCACCTTCAACCTCTCCACCCTATCTAGCAGGGAGGGTGGGAAGGGCTCCCAGAGATGAGGCAAGCTGGAAAGGGCTCTCAAGGAGCTGTTTTGCTCCATCTTCCTGGCAGTAAACACTGAGATCCTTTTCTCAAGGCAGGGGGGAAGGGAGATAAGTGGCAGGATTTGGACAAAAGGTCCCCAGGGCTCCTGGTCTCCCCCATCCCTGGCCGCCTTCACATGGGAACAAAGGCCTCGCTGTTCCTTCCAACTCGCCCGGCCTTTGCAGGACATTTGGCAGCTCCTTCTCCCTCCCTTCCTGCTGGGAAGGGAGGTCACTGTCCCCCCCCAGCAGACCATCGCAGCTCCACAGCCTCCCTCCCCTCAGCCCACAGAGCACCCACCCCGTGCCAGCTCCTGGGAAGGACCCACAGGATCCCACGGCGTGTATCCCACCGTGGTCCCAGCCCCGAGGGGCCATACTCACCATGATGGCCAGGAGGATGTTCTGGAACTCGTTGCGGAAGCCCAGGGTGTAGGTGCAGAAGAGGGCAAAGTTACCCTCTAGCAGCTGCAGGGGAGACAGACAGTGGTTAAGGGGGGAGAGGCACCCCAACCCCCCGCAGAGACGTTCTCCTCCTCACAAGCCTGCACCCTGAGGACGAGCAGGGGAAGAAAGCGGCTGTTTACTGACCCATCCGAGGGCACGAGGCAACATCATTCCTCTGCCTGGGGCAGCTCCGGCTCACTCAGCTGCCACCTCACATGCTCCCAACCCTCCAGGATCCTGTCTGGGCCCTGCGCTGCTCATCCCCTCGCCAGCTCCAAGCTGCGCTGCAGCCCTTCCCTCTCCCCAGCCCTTGGAGCCCGGCTGCGCTCACCATGAAGGCCAGCGAGGTGAAGAGGAAGCCGGCGATGAGCTTGATGTAGGCACCGTGGTTCATCACCAGCTTCAGCCCCTGGAAGAAGGAGACAGGCTTGTCCGACTGGAGCTCAGAGGACTCTGGGGAGTAGAGCAGATCGGCCCATCGTTAGACCCACCGAAACAGCACCCTGGGCTGCAGAGCCTCACGCCTGCTGCTGAGCACCCTGCGCAAGCCCCTGCCCACCTACAGCATCCCACCCCATGGGAGGTGGGACCTCCTCACACAGGGGTCCCTCAGCACCCCGGAGAGGAGGGACTGGCCTGGCTGATTTGCCCAGGACAGAAGCTACTGGACTTTGGATATCACCTCACGCCGCGATGCCGAGTTGGCACGGGCAACCTTGGCCAGCCAAAACTCTGCAAGATAACGTTTATCTCCAACGGTGCAGAGCAGAGTCCTCGGGGCTGCGCTGTAACGTACCCTGGAGATGCCCTGGCCTCCTGCCCACAGTGCTGCCCTTCTGCAGCACCCTCCCCAGGCCCCCACACCCACACCTCAGCTCTACCAGCCCCTCTCCTCTGTGGCTTGACCCACAAATGAGGGGCCAAGAGCTCAGCCAGGCTCCTGGGAAACCTCTGGCAGTAGCCACAGCTTTTCCACAAGTCCAGAGTCTTCCAGCACTGTCTCCAGCCTCACCTCTCTTCTCCCGCACGCCCACCGACAGGATCACGGTGCAGAGGATGTAGAGTCCCCCGATGACGCCCGCAGCGATCATGTAGGCATTTCTCTGTGCAAGACAGCGGGGAGCAGTGAGGGAGGAGGCTCATTGCAGGAGCCAGGCCTATTAAAAAGCCAAGGAGAGTGTGGCAGGAGCCGCCAGCAGGTCACCCCACCCCAGCTTACCGTGTCTGTGAGCGACCCGGTGTCGTGGGTCATGTTCAGCTCCTCCATGGCCACCGAGGAGTTGCTCCTACCGATGAAGAAGGGGCTCTCGATGCAGGGAGTAATCACCTTGCCCACAATCTGGCCTTGGATGGCGGTGCCCAGCACAGTGCCCAGCACTTCAACTGTCATACCTGGAAGGAGAGGCCAAAGGGACTGAGCAGAGCCCTCGGGCACCCAGGGCATGGGTGCAAACCCCTTCTCCACAGCAGAGCCTCCCCCTCCCTTCTCCAGGGAGAAGAGCCAGCTGAGCTCTCCTACTGCTCCCTCCAAATCACAATAGAGCAGAGGAAGGATTCAGGAGCTTAGAACTCCCATCTTCTTGGCCATAAGAAGGACCAGCTCCCCATCAGCCTGGCTCTCACCAGACCAGGCCAGGGTATCAGATCAGACCAGGTTCACGCCCCAGCAAGAGCTGCAGCAAAGGTGCTGAGCACCAGCTACCCCCAACCATGGTGCGGAAGGGAAGGAAACACTCTTACGGTAGGCAGTGGCCGAGTCCCGCTCGCTCTGCTCCCTGCTGATGAACATGGTCAGCGCCGAGTAGGGCACGTGGAAACACTGCAACGGCACCAGGGGAATTAGCTCAGGGGTGGGAACCGGCCCCTCCACGTAGCTCAGTGAGGTGAAGACAGGGATTCATCCCCTCCAACCCTCACCCACCAGCCCTGGCGCGCACTGAGCCCAGCTCACCGTCACGAGGGTCTGGAAGATGCAGTAGAAGACGAGGTACCACATCACTTGGCCTCTGGAGATGTCTGGCACAAACCAGATGAGGAAGTAGGAGATGACGGCAAACGGGGTGGAGAAGATGATCCTTTGGGAAGACACGGTATTGGCCTCATGAGCACGCAGCACCTGGGTCACCCCATCAGCCCAGCTCTCCCCACTGCCACACATCCAGTGGGGTCCAGGCATCTGATTCTGGGGGCCTCTGAGCTGCCTCGTGGTGGCCCACCCTGCTCCAACAGTTGGGACAGGAGGTGGTGGCCACAGGGGCAACTCACCGAAGGCAGCAGCTCAGGTGTCCCAGGATAAAAAGGGGAAGACCTGACTCAGACTTCCAGAGAAGAGCTTTATCTGCAAAATCAGCCATCCCAGCTTCAATGGAAGTGACTGATCTGCTCCCGCCTTTGGCTCCCGCCCCAACCTCTGCCCCAGGCAGCGCTGCTGCGTGCTCAGCGGGATGTAATCACCTCCCTCATCCCGGCAAGGGCTGGGGAGCAGCCAGGCAGCACAGCCCTGCGGGACCAGCAGCCTCTCACCAGCTTGGCTTTGCTGCCAGCCCCCTGAGCCCTTGTCCGAGCATCACCCCCGTTCTGCTGGCAGGAGTGGGACAAACCACCGGCCAGCAGCAGCCTGGCTCCTCCTTCCACCCCTGCCCAGCTTCCCGGAGCTGTGGGCACAGGAGCACGGGATGCAAAGCGCAACAGAGAATCAGACGGGATTGCCCAAGCGCGGGGCCCTGGCAGCAGTCCCAGCAGGACCTGTCAGTGAGGGTGATTGCAAAGCCACCCAGAGCATCTCTCCGCTTCATCCGGCGCTTCTCATAACCCTTGTCCTGCTGCAGCCCAGCCAGGGAGCAGCTCTACCCTGCACCAGCAGCCCGAGGACCCCACAAGCATCCAGGTCATCCCCTTGGCTCAGGAGGGCACGGGGAGGGGATTCCTTCTCCTGGAGGGAAGCGAGCCAGGTATTGAGGTCACATCCACATCTGTTTAGGAAACAGGTTTTGCTCAGGGATTTGCAACCACCCTCCACTCCACAAACTGCCGGACAGAGGCTGCATCCTGGAACGAAGCCAGGAGAACCGGACACGGGACGGAGCCACGCGCAGTCGGGGCTGGCCCTCGGCCGCTCCGCTGCCAGGGTACAGGAGATATTTCCGTCCGGGCTGAGACACAGGATGCAAAGTTTTAAATCTAAAACTGGGGAGGGGCTGGAGGGGGAGGAAGAGGAAGAAACCGAGTCTCCCTGGATGGAGGAACCAACACATGCACATTTTTCCACGTGCACGTCACCCCGGTGCTGGGAAGGGGGAGGAAAGCGGCGATCCAGCCCCAGCCACTCCTCTCTCGCGCAGCGCATACGTGGAGCCAAGGGAGATGTTGAACGAGTCACGTCAGGCGCGCGGCGGGAACCACGTCACGGGCGCCGGCGCATGGCTGTCAGCTGTGCCAATCCCCCCGTTCCGGCACCGGGCTCAGGGTGCTGAGCCCTGGCCAAGGGCTTGAGCGTCAGCTCCTGGCAATGGCAGCCGAGTGACTGAGAGTTACCCCTGACAGAGGTTGAGGTGATTAAGACACTCGGAGGAGGCTGCCGTGACGCGCTCGCCCGCTCATTGGCCACGGCGGATGGTGTGTTCCTTTGTGCCGGAGTGAGCTCGGAGCTCACACACCCCTTCCCTGGGCCCGGTGGTTAACCGTTTGTAAACGGCTGCTGCCCCGGAGAAGGAAGGTCAAAGCCTGGGCTCTTCAGTCACCAACACATCAAGGAAAAGTTTAATCATGAGGAAGTCTGAGATGGTCAAGGATATGGGGACAGAGCGGGGTCCCTGAGGCCAGGGGAAGAGGAAGAAGCAGGGAGTGGATGAGCTGCTGGGACAAAACGAGCCAAAAAGCGTTTCCAAAAAGAAAAAACTGAAAGGGAAAGAGGTGACGGTGCTTGGGAAAGGTCTCCTCTCCCTTCTGAGGGGCAGCCCTAAGCTTTGAGCCAGAGCCGCCAGCAGCCAGCTGGGGCTTGGCCGTGCGGATCAGCCCCATCAGAAAGTTTGGGCAATAAACCTCCGCACACAGAGGGGTGACACAGGGTCACCTCACGGGTGCTGAGGGTTGAGGTCAGGCAACAGCCTCTGAAGCCACCCACAGCACCTGCAGATCGTACTTTGCACACAGGGAAAACGAGGCAGCAGCAAACAGCTCTGCAGCCAGCCCCGCCGTGGCCGACAAACCCCAACTTCAGGGGTTCAAAAACACAGCTCAGCTCCATCCAAACTGGACTCCGAGTTGCCCTTGAGCCGCGTACACCAGCGGCAAGCTCCTCGCAGCCGCCTGCCCCGGCGCTGCCGAGGGGCCCAGCGCAAGTTGAAAGCTCTGGCTAATTTTAACGAAGCGGGAGCCGTTTGGAGGAATGCAGCCGCTCCATCCCCACCCCCCTGCCTCCACACAATTAGAGAGCGCGGAGCCGCGGCAGCCATGCGAGCCGGGGCGGCTATCCCGCCCAGCCCCGCCTGCACGCCCTAATCTCCGGACCCCAGACCCTGCCACACGTGCGGCTGCAGACAAACTATTTCAGGCCGCGCGCGGAGCTCGGCTTTAACAACAGCCTACTGCCACTGCCCAGAGCTATTCCAGGAAAGCCTGGAAACAGAGGGTATAATCAGCAGGGGAAAGGACTGTGTCCTTCTAATTCCACTCCCCCCAAGCCCACCCTCTTCGCCGCGTTGAATTTCAGCAATCCCGCAGGCGCCCGGGACGTGGGTTATTTTAGCGCGCGTCCGCACTTCGGAATTATCACCCTGCAACAGCCTGTGTCCCACATGAGGGCAGGTGTTTATGGGTGTCCTAAGTCTGCCCTGGGCACAGGCACGAGCTCCCTGGGTCTCGGCAAACCCCGTCCCATCTGCTCCAAGTCTGTTCCGTGCCCATTCGCTCAGCACCGTGCTCCCAAGGGCGGCGGAAGCACCCACGTGCAGGCACCCAGATCCACGACAGCTACTTTCCTGACAGAAGAGCACCCTCGTGACCGTCAGCCGGCACCCCACCACCACACGCCGACCGCACACACACCCCCGTCCCTCCCCTCCGTGGATGAGTTGCCACCTGCTCCGCTGGCAGCGGGTCCCTGCCGCCGGCCAGGGCTCAACAAACGCCGCAGGAACAAAGTCCAACATTGGAGCAGCTTTTCGGGAGGCTGGAGCTACCGCAGGGGCAGTGACACAGAGGACAGTCAGGCCCACCTTGTACAGGAACAGCTCGGGAACAGTCAGCGTTAACAGGCACAGAGTCAAAGCTCCGGCTGTTGGCAGCACCCTGGGCATTTTGGAGCACGTGGCATCTCACCAGGATGAGATAAAGCATCAGCACGTCCTGCCCTGCCACCCTCCTGCCAAGGGACACCCAAAGCTGACAGGTAGTGCTGTGACACATCAGGCAGCCATGTGGGATGGTACAGGCGGCTCTTACCAGGGCATCAGGCGACCAAAGCGGGTCCATGATGTTTTGCTGATGAAGAAGCCCACCATGGGGTCTGTGATGGCATCCCAGGCTCGCCCCACAAACAGGATGATGGAGGCATAGAAAGGGTCCAGCTGCGGGGAAAAGAACTTGTGTCAGGACAAACAAATCCCCATATTCCCAGCTGCCCTTCCTGAGCTCCTCAAGACCTTCCCAACTGTACTGTGACCACAGTAGGAGCACGGAATGGGTCCCTCAGCCTCTCACCCGTGTTCAGTGGGGTTTGAGGGCCCTCATTCGATGGGGTGCGAGGTTGGTGCCCCAGTCCCTCCCAGCGCTGCCCCACCACGCTCTTTCCGCCTCAAACTCCTGCTCCTCGGAGCAGAGCTCCCCACAACCCACCCCGCAGCCAGCACGAGGGTGCCCCACGGGTGCTTCTCCCCGGGGGCTTCCTTCCTTATCTCATCCAGAGCCGGAACACCACGGCTTCGTGGGACGGATCCCGGATCCCGCAGGACCGACACCACGAGCCCGTTTTACCGCCTGGGAAGTCCCGAGGCGCGGAAACCCACAGCCCTCCGACCCACAACCACACGGAACCGCGACTCCTGCGTGACCGAGACTCTCCCACACGCTCTCCCACCGGCGATGGAGGCACCGGCGAGCCCGGAGCGCGCCCCTCCGCCGAGCAAACCGGCACCGAAGACTCCAGCACCGCCCCGNCCCGGGAGGGGCCCCGCTCCCCGCCACCGCCTCCCGAGGCACTGGCCTCCTCCTCCTTCTTCTCCTCCTCCTGTCTCGGCCCTTCTTCCAGCCCCCAGCCCCTTCTCTCTGTCATCCCACCCAGCCTTCCTCCACGTCTCTTTCCATTCCCCTTCCCTCATCCTCTTTCTCCATCCCTTTCCTCCATCCCAGCTCTTCATCTCTTCAATCCTCCCCTTTCTGTATCCCCTCATCCCTCCATCCTCCCCCCTCCCAGCTATCCCTGTTGATGGCAGAGGCTGAGTGAAGCCCCTTCAAGGGGACAGATCTGGAAGAGATATCATCACCCTCCCTGTCCGGTCGGTGCACATTCCGGTGGGGGCCAGGGGTTGAAGACCCTCAGTGCCAGCCCCAGCATGGCCTCACTCCTACCCCCCTCCCTGTGGGCCCATCGAAGGGGCTGAAGCGAAGCAGGAGCCCCCCCAGAATCACCGTCCATGGCCCCTGTCTGCTGCACACCAGCTTCAGCGGGTGACAGTGGCTCCTGGAGCCCAGCACCTCTCTCTGGGCCACCTACGGTGTCCCCTGTGCCAGACAACCACGTGGACATCGATCCCAGCATCTCTCGTCCGTGCCGGGTGCTGTTTGCCCACCGGTGGCCACACATATGCCTGTGATGGTGTCATGTCACTGCAGTGACAGCCACCAACTCCGCTCAGGCCACCAGAGTTCAAAGATCACCCTGTGATGTGTCGTGAGATGGGGCAGCACAACGGGGCCAGCGTGGCACCCGGTGCCATCGCCTGATTGCCACTTGGAGCTGCCTTTATGTGGGGACAGGGACAAGGGATAGGGCCAGGCAGGGACAATGAGCAGCTGGCACCACGCAGGGACCTGGGATGCAGCAGAGCCTGAGCGGGCACTGGGGACGTGTGGGCGGATGGTCCCTGTCACAAAGCAGTGACACAGCAGCTCTGAGGCACTTCCCAGTTTCGGGAGCTCTGAGCTGGTGTCACCATTGACTCATGGTTTCCGGCCCCTCACACAACGTACGCTGCGGGTTTCCCCAGCGCTGCCGCACGTCACGGCCCTGCGTCCGACATGTGCTGGCTCGGGTGCCTCTGACACTGGGCACAGACCCCCCTGGTGTGAGCTGGAAGCCCCTCAGGAGAGAGAAGACTCGTGTTGGGGTGGGTTTGTGTCTCTGCCTGCCGGCACGTTTGTGTGATGAAAGGGATGGGCTCCGCTCTCCCCGAGCTTCAGAGCTCGGGCGATTGGGACGAGCGTCGTGATCCTGTAGTGAGCAGGGGGCTCGGTGTCGGGGTCTGTGCTTCCTTCTGTGCTGGGTGGTTGAGAGGAGCGTGTGGCTGCGCCGTGTGGCTGCAGCCGGCTCGCTGCTGCCTCTGCGTGCTGGTGTGGAGCAAAGAGTCCCGGACACCTTCTCACTGGGAATGATCACATCCCTGGGGCAGCATCGGTGCAGCCGCTGTGGAGAACCACGTGGGTTTATGTCTGGCCCTACCCGAGCCCGGTTTTGCACCAGGTTTGAGTACCCTAAAACGCTCTGCTCCCCCAGCACAGGTAACCAGGGATCTGCTGGGCAAGTGTGTTTGAGTCAACACCCTCCAGACTCAGTGCGGGGTCCCTGCTTTGTGCCTCAGTTTCCCTTCCGACAGAGCAGGTCCCTTGCACTGGAGCAGAAGGGATTCCCATGGTGGCACCTGCCCTCCCTGGAGGGACCAGGCTCCCCAGAGAGAGGGAAATCTGGTCCTCAGCTCCCCGCGGTGTTTGGTCCCAGCACTATCGCTCAGCTCTCTTTGTCCCAGGGGCTCCTCAGCTCCCGATGCTTTTGACATTCCTGTCCTTGAGCAAAGCACTGAGGAACTGCCTCCTGGGCTTTAGGGGAACAATGAGCGGCCCTTTGTGCCCAAGATTGTGCAGAAAGACCACAGATAGGGGTAGCCCTGCTTTACACATGAAGTAGAAGTAGAAAGAACCAGGATTTCCCTGAGTTAGGAGGTTTTTCTCCCCCAAATCTGGTATCACACAATTTCCAATAGGGTATTTCAGACCTTCCCGCCAAGCAGATGCTCTGGAGGATCCTCCCGGCAATAACTGAGCTGCCCAGGGCTGATCCCAGTGGGGATGTTGGTGCAGCAACTCCCACCAGGTTTGAGGGCCCCAGGGACCCACAAGGGGTTGGGGCCGGGCCTTGGCAGCAGGACCAGCTCAGTGTGATGGTCTCACAGGCAAGACCAGAGCTCAGCTATCCCTCTGGTAGTGATGTCACCCCATCCCCAGTCTCCATATTCCTGAGCTGGGGACACCATCGAGCTCTGGGGGTGACTCTTCAGGGGCTGGGACCCAAATGCGGGCCCCGGGGACAGGGTTCAGCCCTGGGGATGGGGATAGTAACGGGCGTTTCTCCAGCAGTTGATGATTCTGCCATCCCACCTGCCACCCACTCGTCCACGGTCGCTGTCGCCAATCCAGCACAGCTTGGAGAAGGTGCTGAGCAAGCGGGAGCACACACAAAACCAGACAGCCCTGCCAGGCTGGGCCAGCCAGGACGGTGAGCACGGGCTTGGGGGGCC
>VWZK01016943.1:4154-25629 GCA_013396935.1 Baryphthengus martii | reverse complement strand
CCCCCCCCAGCTGCAATACATTCACATTTTGGAAGGGAACTGAGGGAAAGGTGTTTAATTTTAACCCACAAAATTATTAAAAATTGTATTTGTTACTTGTTTGTCACAATCTCTGTGGTCTCGTCTCCTGTAGCAATGGCAGTGTGGAATCGGTTGAACAGTCAAGAGTCAGTAAACACTGAGGAACTGAGCCTCATTTTTTTTGTCCTGATTGTGTTTGGCGACAGGAGCTTTGTCACAGGATGTAGATTTTCAGCCACAGTGGGGTTTTTGTTATTGTTTAGCAAAATATTTTCCTTCCTAATCAATGCTTTCGCTGTTCTCTGTCTGTAACGCTTGGAGTTTCCATCAAGGTTATCATTTAACGTTTTTATTGCACTTTTTAAAAAGGTGTTTTCTGCCAACAACACCCTTTGCCCTTTGTGCCGCTCAGCGACTGACTCACTGTCCTGCAGCCACCTCCTGGTGTCCTGCGTGGGGCTGCCGATACTGGTTGTATCCTAGAGAGCTACTTTTAAACCCTCTCTCTCCTGAATTTGGAGAAAAGCTTTAATTTGATGGAATGTTTTCCTTAAGCTCTGAGGGAAAGAGTGTTTGAGATCTGAGCTGAATTAACAAAATGCTGCAGGGGCTGAACAACGTTCAGGTGAGATGCGGAAGCTTTGTCCAGCGCGAGCCCCTAATGTCTGCTCCCTCCTGAAGCGTGGCACATCCATCTCGCTCTCCTCGAGCCCAGGGCTGTTTTTTTCTAGGCTAGGGAAGCGTTTAGGTGGCTGCTTAAATTTCCAAGGCGAGTCACTCTGCTCTGGCGTCTGAGCAGAAATGTCTCTGAGCAGAGCTCGGCCGGTGCGGTTTTATTAGTCCTGAGCCACCAGATTTGGACAAGCCCTAGAGCTTTTGTTTGGTTTTTCGTGCCCATTTGTGTCCTGCGAATGCAGAGGCTCTGGGACCTTGCGGTGACCACCACCCAACCCACAGAAAGCTCTGATTTTGGGGAAGCCGCCGTTGACTCGGTCGATCCCGCGAACCCGAGGCTCGTGCCGCCTGCCGAGCGCCGCGGCCGGAGCCGACCGGCGCACTGCGAATTCTCGCGTCGACGCCGCTGGATATTTTGAAGCGTGTATTTTGTGCTCCGGTTGTTTCGGTCCCCACTATGGGAATGCAGGCGGCTGGGAGGGCTCTGGCTGCAGGCGCCCAATGGCATCCGGGCTCGAGTGGCTCTTGTCCTTCTTTTCCTTTTAATCTCATTCTAGCGTGACTGTGGAGCCAGAGCCAAGCGGCTCCGCTGCTTGATCCTGTCAGGCAGCCTCTCGAGGCGGCGAGGAGGGGGAGCCCCGGCCGCCTGAAGGCACAGCCCCGGAGCCGCTGACGCCTGCGCCTCCCCCACCACGCTCCACTAACCCCCGTGCCCTGCTTAGGCGGCCGCAGCCGGCCGACCGGGGCTTTGCTTTCTTGCCTGGCTTTGTTCCTGTGGAATATCGTCTCCCCTCTGCCTGGGAGCTGGCTCTGGTGTCCTTGCTGAGTTTAAAAAAAAAATTTTAAAAAAATCCCACTGATTCCTTCTCGACCGACAGCTGCCGGCGACCGTGTCGGCCCCCTCTGTCCATTCATCGCTGTGCCCTGCGCGGGCTCCACGGAGCTCTGACAAATGCTGGCAGTGTTTTGGGCAGCTGCTGGAGCCGGAGGCAGGCTCGGGAAGGGGCTGGGGAGCCCTGAGCCCACCTGTTCCCGCACACAGGGACCCCTCTATTTCCGGGACCTACTCCTCGTGGCCCTGAATCGCTGTGGTCAAATTACAGATTTAGCTGCTGGCTTCATGCAGCTCAGGAGCTCTGCTTAATCTGGGGCCTCTTAATCTTTCTTTTTGTCCTTTCTGTTGCCGTTTGCCCTCCCAGCGAGTTTCCTTTCGAAGCGGGTCCTTCCCAGGACAGCCAGGCGGGATGAAGCCGGTCCCAGCTCTTCGTTCCTGGCTGAGCGGCGAGCGTGCGGCCATCCCAGTGCCAGCTTGCTGCAGCGCCCGATCCGTCTGCTCCCTGTTCCACTGTCCCTTCTGGATGTCACCCTTGGAAGTGGCGACTCAGCCGTTCTCCGGGTACCCTTTGCCAGCCAGTGCATCAAGTCAGGGCATCTGAAGAGCCTTCGGTGACACCCTCTCATGGCAGGGATCCGAGCAGGGGGTGAATCATGTTCTCCAGCTGGGCTCGGCTCCTCCGTGTCCCCTTCCAGCTGGATCCCTTGGTCCCTGTGAAATTGTCACGCTTTTCCCAACCGTAGGTGGTTTGGCTATGTCTGGGGTCCCTGTGCTCAGCCATCGGGTGCCCTTTCGTACTGTGCTCCCTGTGCTCGGGGCAAAGACAGTGCTTCCCTCTCTAGTGACAAAGTGACAGACTTTGGGATCGTGCCTGAAACCGGGGGCAGAGCGGGGGTTTGGGAGAGCCCGCCCTTCCCAGGCTGCGGATCGTCCCAGGCACCATTTCCTGAGCGTTGCTGGTGTTGGTGCCTCCTGCCTCAGTTTCCCCACCCTTGACAAGAGGCTGTGGCACTGACCTTGCAGCCCAGAGCTGCGGAGCTGCCCCGCCCCGGGGGTTTCGACGGCAGGGGTGGGAGGACAGCGGCAAGGCTAAGCATCTTTAGTCCCCCGGCTTGCGTTCGGTGTCTCGGAGCCTGCTGCTCCAGGCTGCCGCTAATCTGTTTTGGGGCCTTAGAAAGCAACAAAGGCTTATCCGAGCCGCTCGCTGAAAATAGAAATGAGCGTCGGGAGGACGTCTCGGTGCGGGGCCCTGCCGACAGCCAGCTGGTGGAAACCTTCTCCGGGCTTTGCCGGCTGTGTGTCAAAGGCCGTCTTTGTTTCCTTCCCAGCCCACACACTGACACCGCATTCCTCTTCTTGTTGCCAGATATTTGGGAAGGCTCTCGGTGTTTAATCTCTGAGAGAACCTTGGGGGATTGGAACTTGAACCGTAAATCCCGGTTCTGCCCGCGCAGGGCACTGGGAGCTCCCGCCTGCCTCCGAGTCGCCCCGTCAGCCTTCTGTATCGACCGGGGATTTCAGGCGGGCGAGTGGGAGTCGGAGAAGCTGGAGGATTGGACTGGCCCTTACTGGGGGAGAGGAGGCGCTGAGCCAAAGCTCGCTGAAATCCAAGGCTTTCGGTGCCAGCTGGAGAACGGAAGGCGATGGATAGGCTGCAGCCAGCCACGGGGCACGTTGGCACAGAGCTGCCTCTTGGGCCTCTCCTCCTGCCTGCTCACCATCCCCTGGGGCCAGAAAGGAAAAACATTTGGTTGCCTTCTCAATCCCCCTTCGCTTCCTACCCCGGGGCGAGCCTTTCTCCACCTCCAAGGGACTGGAGCAAGAGCAGGAGCTGGAACTGGCTCTCGCCCTCCAAGAGTTAAACAAGACTGGGAGCGTCTGCCTGGGCCGCAGCCGGTTCAGCCGCCCCAGCAGCTCCCGCAACTGCTCCAGGCGGCGCTGGGGCTTCCCTGCTCCACTAACCTCCAGTCGTCCCTTCTGCCCGCGGGTCACCGCTGTGTCACCTTGTCCTTCTGTCTGGGACCAGGGGAGGCGGTGGGCGGAGGCCGCGCGGCGGCAGCCGGAGGTTTGGCAGCTTCTCAGAGGGGATTAGAGGGAAATTTGTTTCTGGAAGTCTGGCCCTCTGGCTGGGGTTGGTTTCTGGGTGATGGAGGAGGAAATGAGTACAGCCGTTGCCAGTCCTTTCTCCCAGTTTATCCCAAGCTGAGAGACTGCTCCGAGAGCTGAACACATCCTCCCTGCGACCGTGGGTGGGCCTCAGCCAGCGCCTGGCACAGCGGGCGCTCGGTCCTTGGCACGGCACGGAACCGGAGCCGGGCTGGACAGAAAGGCTTTTTGTGCCCCACTGTGCCCATGTGCCTCTGCCAGCACCCTCGGGGTGAGGATCCCCGCTCTGAGCCCTGCTTGGCTGCAGCTCTGGAGCTTCACAGCACCCACGGTGGCCCTGCTGGGCCACGGGGACACCCAGTGCTGAGGAGGGTTGTGTCGGTGTGCTGCGAGGAGTGGGGTGAGGAGCCTTCCTCCCTTCTTCTGGGTGAAAGATGCTCTTCTGTGCAAGGGCTCTGCTCATGGGACCCAGCCGAGACGTGGGGACGGGACATCAAGCCGAGGTGGCTCCTGTGCTGAGTCTGCGGGTTGGTTTCTGCAGCCTGGAAGGTGGATTTGGGCTGCGGTTCGGCTGCCGCTGGGGTGGCTGGGTGCCTTGGCTTCTTACCAAGAATGCTCCCGTGGGGTCGGGCTGGGTGGCTTTTCTTTCTGCTCTGCTTCTGAGCTGATGGGGGACGCACCTGGAAGCAGCGAGGTGCTGCTGGTTGTGCTCGTTGGTGTCTCTTGGCACTTTGGTGCGGGATGGTGGCTCTTTATCCTCGGCATCCCTGACCTGCGTCCAGCTTTTGCTCCCCCCTGTACTTGACCAGCTCGTTGGGAGCAGGCAGCAGGCGGTAGCACCGGACTTTGAAGGCGTGTGTGTGAGCTGAGACCGTTTGTGTGTCTTTAGGAGGCTCCATGAAGTTGCCTGTGGCATCCAGAGGGATCCTTGTCCCCAAACAAGACTCGATGCTGTGCTGGAGATGGATGTTTGGAGAGACACGGCTGAGCTTTTAACTGTGACAGCAGCAGATGAGGGGACGGCAGCTCGGAGGCAGCTGCCCTCGGTGGTTCAGAGCTCTGTGTTTTGGAGCTGAGCCTGGCTGGATACGCTGACCGGGCTCTGACACCGCTCGCTGGGCTCTCCGTCAGCCTTCCCACCCCTTCCCAGAGGCTTAGGTCAGCCCTGGAGAGCAGCTGCGAGCGGTTGGGCTCACGGTTCATCTCCCGCGGGCAGGAACAAACACCGGGGCGAGGCCGTTTGGCCCTGGCAGGAGCGGGCGTTGGCAGGATTCCCTCTGCCTCTCCTGCACGCCGGGCACGAGGCCCTGCCTGCGCCGCTCCTCCAGAGACCAGCGAGGGGCTCCCAGGGTGACTGGGGCGGGCAGCGGCCGTGTGCGGGGGTAGCAGAGGTGGTCAGTGGGGGTTGTGTGGGACACGGAGGCGAACAGCGGGCTCTTCTCTTCCCCAGGTGTACAAGGGCTTGGACATCATCACAAACAAGGTTTCTCCGCAGGAGCAGCGGCTCTGCAGACACCACATGATCAGCTTTGTGGATCCCCTCGTCTCCAACTACACGGTGGTGGATTTCCGAGACAAAGCCGTGGCTCTCATATCCTTTCAGGCCGCCTGGCCGAGCAGATCCCCCTTCCGCAGCCAGGTTTGCGTCAACCTTGGGGCCTCCGCGTCACAACAAACCGGTTTTCAGAGGGTACTACTGGCGAGGGGGGTTTGGAGCTGCTTTTACCCAACAGCCCATCCTCAAGGCCAGTTGGGGATCTCTTGAGCTGGGCATTGCCCTCCCTGGTTGCCCCTGAGTTTTGGTAGTAGCCGGCACGGGTAGCAGAGGATAGTGAGCGATGAGGAACACCTATAACCCTGTCCTACAGCCTCTCCAGCTCCTTGGGGCTGGGAGAACGGAGTCTGGGCCCCAGGCTGCTGCTCCCCACAGCCCTCCCTCCCTCCCTGTCCCACATCTCTGCTTACGCTCCCTGACTGCGGCACATCGAAGATATCTTTGCCCGAGACAGGATCCCGATCGTTGTGGGAGGAACCAACTACTACATTGAGTCCCTGCTCTGGAAAGTTCTGGTCAACACCAAGGTACCGCTGCGGGGCTGTGTCTTCCTCAGGAAGAGGGTGAGCCCCGTGTTCCGGGCAGGCTTCGTGTGGCTGCGAGTGGTGATCCCACTGCTAGAGCAGGACAAGGAGAACCAAAAGGCCCTCGCTCACCCCCCAGGGGATCTCTTTGCTCGTGCTGACCTCGCACAGGGATGAGCAGTTGGACTCAGGGCTGCTTCGTGTCCCACAGGAGAAGGCCAGCGCAGCCTCTGGGCCTTTCGCCAACAGGAAAATGGAGCTGGAGCAGCTGGATGATGCCGAGCTCCATCGCCGCCTGAGCCAGGTGGACCCGGAGATGGCGGCCAAGCTGCACCCCCACGACAAGCGCAAAGTGGTCCGGTGAGCTTGGGGGAGGGGCGGGGGCAGGGGGTGCCAGGGCCCAGCGCCCCTTCCCGAGGGAATCGTGTGCCTGGGAACACGACAGGATGGGAACACGGCAGGATGGGCTCTCCCATCCCCGGTGGGTGCTCTTAACCCTCTCAGCAAGGTGCTTTTGGACTGTTGGAACGCTGGTTTTGGGGAGCAATCTGAGACCTTTGGCCACGCAGCCCTCGGCTTGACCCCCTTTTGGGATCCAGGACAGCGCCTCGCTCCTGGTTTGTGCGCGCTGGAGCTGCTCCGGCGGCCGTGCCCCAGCAGCAGGGTTTATCTGGAGCTATTTAAAGAGCAAGCTGCCCTGCTGGCTGAGTAACATAGCTGAGCTCTGTGGGAACGGCACGGCAGCAAGACCAGGCTTGCTGCTCTGGCGGGCCCGTCCCGGCCGAGCCCTGGCCCGGGGGGAGCAGAACACCGCCCACCTCATTCGCACGGTGCAGAGGAATGGAAGGTTGGGCACCCAGAGCAGCTTCCTCCACCTCCCCTGGCTGGGCCGGGCCGAGCTGGGCCCAACTGGTGGTAACGCTCCGCAGCAGCGGCAACGTTGGCCCCTTCCCTGCAGCCCTGCCTGGCTGGAAAGGGCAGGGCTGGAGCCAGAAGCTCATCCCCTGCAGGACTTGTCCCGGTGCCGAGCGGGAGTGGGTGGCTGCGCTCTGGGCTCCCTGGGTGCCATCGCCGTGCTCTGCGCCGCGTTGCGCCCCCAGGACCTGGGTGTGCTCGGGATGCCGGGCACGGGAGAAGGGCAGAAACCTGCCTTCCCCCCACATGAGAGGGTTGGATTGCAGCGAGTGTCTGCGGTTCCCTTTGCTGGAGCCCCTGGGGCTCCCGAGGAGATGGAAGAGTTCATCCTCACCCGGCCTCTGAGCTCTGTCTGTCTCTGCTCACAGGAGCCTCCAAGTGTTTGAAGAGACGGGGATCCCCCACAGTGAGATCTTGCACCAGCAGCAGGAGGAGGAAGGTGGGGGGCCTTTAGGTGGGCCCCTGAAATACCCACATTCCTGCATCCTGTGGCTCCATGCGGACCAGGCAGGTGAGAGTGGGCTCCTGGCTGGCTGAGCGAGGGCTGACTCCCTGCTCCTGCCCCAGCCTCCTCCCTGAGCAAGGCAGCGATCCCTTTGGCACCGGTGGGCGGGACAGAGGACTCGCTGCCCTCGCCTGCTGGGCCCTGCCTACCCCAGGAGGATCAGGAGGCTGGCACCGCTGAGCCGAGTCCCAGCACGTTGTCCAGCTTCAGGCTTCCTGAGGGCACCGCTCTGAGCGGCTGAGCGTGTCCTGCTCTCCTCCTGCCAGCTCTGGACCAGCGGCTGGAGAAGCGGGTGGATGAGATGCTGGCCGCGGGGCTGCTGGAGGAGCTGCGGGACTTCCACCGGCGCTACAACGAAAAGAAGGTGGCCGAGAACCGGTGGGTGAGAAACCGGCTCCCTTTCTGCTCCCAGTCCCGCCAGCCTGGCAGATCCATGCAGGGCCTGGATCGACTCTCCCTGATGTATCGCCCCTCCCAACCCTCTCCTGGCGGGGCCAGCAGATGGGACGGGTGCTTGCCTCTGTGGGGAGACCATTGAGGGGGAGCTCTGAACCACTCAGATCCTCCAGCACTTCCTGCCAGAACCCTTAGACCAGGGTTGGTCACACAGAAGAGCCCCTGTGGGTTGAAATAAATTTGGCTGGTCTGTACCAGCCCCGAGTGGTGACGTTTCCCCTCAGTAAAAACGAGCGTCCACGCACCAAAACTGGCCTGGGGCGGCACTGAAGGCACCAGTCTGTGTTCCTCTGTGCCCCTGCCTTGGCTCGTCCACCGAGGCCGTGGGCTTGTGTCACCCAGGGAGGTCCCTACAGGGTGAGATGCAGAGATCTCAGCTATTCCAGGGAGGATCGAGGTCTCCCACTGTTCTGAAGGAGATGGCCTTGAACCCTGTCTCTTCTCTCCTTCTCCAGGCAGGATTACCAGCACGGCATCTTCCAGTCCATCGGCTTCAAGGAGTTCCACGAGTACCTCGTCAGCGAGGGGAAGTGCTCACCTGAGACCAGTGCCCTGCTGCTGCAAAAAGGTGGGAGGAGCAGCCCGCGTGCCCTGCATCCCTCTGCCTCACGGTGCTCCAGGTGACACTGTGCGATGGTCTGAACCAAGCTGAACCCTTGGGACAGGTCTTGCTGGGGTTGAGCTGCACCTTTCACTCTGCGTTTTCCACCTGTGCCAGCCCAGGGGAGCAGGGACTTCTTCTTCAGGGCTTGGGGAGCACCTCTGAGCACACCCAGAGCAAGTCCTCCCTCCCTCCCTTCCCCCAGGGCTCCTTGCAAGATGTCCTGGGCACAGCGTGACTCAGGATCTGGAGCTGATCCACCAGGGCCTTGGGTGATGGGATCCCAGCTAGGGGATGGATGCTGTGGAGAGCAGGGCTGGGAAGAAGGAATGAAGGAGAACTCAGCATCTGTTTGAGCAGCAGGATGGTGGGAAGGGATCTGGGGATCTAGCAGTGATGAACCCTGCGATGGCTCGTGTCACGCTGGGCAGAAAGGCTGTTGTTGGAGGAGGGAGCTGCTCTGCTCCTCAGCACGGCGGAGGTCCCGGGTGAAGTCGGTCTGTGTCGAGGAGCGCTCGGTGCGAAGCGGAGACGGAGGCTGAGGGAGCCACAGGAACGATAAGAGGCTTGAAAACAAGTCTGGTGCTGAAGGGACTTGTTGTGTCTGCTCAGGAGACGATTAGGGAGGGATACGATAAGTCTGGTATTAAATATTGAAGTGTTGTACAGTGGTAAATCATCCTGCGGGCCCATCACGGGGAGGACAAGCAGTCCTGGGCTCTGGTTCTGCAGAGAAATGTTCAATTAGGCGTTATGAGAACAGCACAACCCCTGAACAGCTTGTTCTACCTGCTAAAAAAAAAATAAAGCTTTTATTTTTCACTCCTTCTATTTCAAAGGGATCCAGGCCCTGAAACAGGTGACCAAGAGATACGCCCGGAGACAGAACAAATGGGTCCGAAACCGCTTCCTGAAACGTAAGTTCCCTGGTCCTGCCCTGCCCCCCCATCCCTACTCTCCCATCTCTTCTCATCCCCTGCTCCCAGCTCCGGGGGAGAGCGGCAGCTCCGCTGCTTTGGGGCAAAACCGAACCCAATGTTGGAGGTGCAGCCTCCCCGGCATCTCGAGGGGCTCGAGGAGGGGGTGCCCGGCCACGGCCCCTCTCCCCCCCAGCACCCAGGGTGAGGAGCCCGTTCGACAGCTGCCCTCCAGATGAGGAGCAGGAGCTCATTGGCTGCTCTCAGGCCAGGCTGTGCTCACCGCGGTGGCAGGGAGCCAGCAGGACTTCCCCGTCCCAGCCCCAGCTTTGGAGCAGGGCCAGGAGCAGCAGCTGGGAGCCGGGCACTTGTTGAAAGGTGCTTGGTNATCGAAAGCGGCACCTGCCGGAGCCTGGCGCGCGGGGGCCTTTGATGGCTTTGTCCGAGCGGAGCCGCGTGCCCGATGCCCACGGCAGGTGAGCCGCACGGGGCGGCCCCGGCGCCGGAGGGAGCGAGAGCTCTGATTGCAGATGTCCCGCCTCGGCCGGGCCGCAGCGAGTGCCCTCACGCTGGGCCCAGGGAGGCCAAAGGGGTGGCTTTGAATTGTGGAATGGTTTGGGTTGAAGGGACTTTTCAAGGTCATCTCATCCAACCCCCCTGCAGGGAGCAGGGACATCTGCAACTAGAGCAGGTTGCTCAGAGCCCCATCCAACCTCCCCTGCAATGGTTCCAGGGATGGGGCAGCGACCACCTCTCAGGGCAACCCGGGCCAGGCTCTTACCACCCTCAGGGTCAAAAATCTCTCCTTTCTCTCCAGGCTAAATCTGCCTTTCTTTAGTTTAAACCATCCCCCCTTGTCCTGTCCCAACAGGCCCTGCTCAAAAGTCTGTCCCCATCTTTTTTCTAAGTCCTGAAAGGCCCCAGGAAAATNCCAGCAGGACTTCCCCGTCCCAGCCCCAGCTTTGGAGCAGGGCCAGGAGCAGCAGCTGGGAGCCGGGCACTTGTTGAAAGGTGCTTGGTAAGGGGCAAAACAACAATAAAAATAATAATAATAATAAAAAAAAAAGGACAGAGAGAAACTCGAATCAAAAGATGGGCTTTGAACGAAGGGCAAGAGCTTTGTTGGAGCCGTGTGCTCGGTGGCTGTGTCTCACCTTTCTGGTGGCAGGTGTGCTTCAGATCAGCCCCGGCGGGAGCTCGGGCGCAGTCCCGGCAATCGAAAGCGGCACCTGCCGGAGCCTGGCGCGCGGGGGCCTTTGATGGCTTTGTCCGAGCGGAGCCGCGTGCCCGATGCCCACGGCAGGTGAGCCGCACGGGGCGGCCCCGGCGCCGGAGGGAGCGAGAGCTCTGATTGCAGATGTCCCGCCTCGGCCGGGCCGCAGCGAGTGCCCTCACGCTGGGCCCAGGGAGGCCAAAGAGGTGGCTTTGAATTGTGGAATGGTTTGGGTTGAAGGGACTTTTCAAGGTCATCTCATCCAACCCCCCTGCAGGGAGCAGGGACATCTGCAACTAGAGCAGGTTGCTCAGAGCCCCATCCAACCTCCCCTGCAATGGTTCCAGGGATGGGGCAGCGACCACCTCTCAGGGCAACCCGGGCCAGGCTCTTACCACCCTCAGGGTCAAAAATCTCTCCTTTCTCTCCAGGCTAAATCTGCCTTTCTTTAGTTTAACCCATCCCCCCTTGTCCTGTCCCAACAGGCCCTGCTCAAAAGTCTGTCCCCATCTTTTTTCTAAGTCCTGAAAGGCCCCAGGAAAATCTCCCTGGAACCTTCTCTTCTCCAGGCTGCACAAGCCCCACTCTCCCAGCCTGGCCTCTCAGCAGAGGGTTCCAGCCTTCCCAGCATTGCTGGGGCTCCTCTGACGAGTTTGTTGCTGTGGTGTTGTTGGTGTGCTCAGATTTCCTAATCAGCCAGGCAGGAAGGTGCTGGCTTGAGCTCTTAGGTGCTCTTGCTCTTTGTGAGGGTGGTGCCCCCCAAGCTGAGGTTTTGGTCATTTTGCCTCTGGAAAGGCCGGTGCTGTTTGCTGCTGACTGTTGAAGGATGGAGCAGATCCCTTGTGGGTGATGCTGGGAGGGTTCTGGTGGTGACCTGCCTTTCTCTGTTTCTCCAGGTCCTGGGCCCAACGTGCCCCCGGTGTATGGCTTGGAGGTGACTGATCACTTGCGGTGGGAGGAGGATGTGCTGAAACCTGCTCTGGAGATTGTGGAGAGCTTCATCCAGGTACTGAAGTTAACACGAGAGCCCTGACCGAGAAGCCAACTCCTGGGTAGTCTCCAGGCTCTGTAACTCGACGCGTAGTCTCTCCCCTGAGCAGGGCTCTGCCCTTGCGCGTTCGGCCTTGGGCTTTCCTAATGCTGGCAGGAGGGTTGTGCTCTAAGCTCAGAATTTCTCCTGATGCCCAAAACTCTGCTTGTCTTACGTGGTAACGCTGCAGCATCTGTCCTGCTAACCTTAGCGCCTGGCTATGGCGAGTTCACGTCCCAGACTCCACTGAAGTGAACGCAGCCAAGCAAAATTTCACGGTAGAAACCGCTTTGAGACGTTATTTAATCTACAGGGTCGTGACCCCCCGGCAGAGCCCGTGAGGATGGAGTACGACGCCAAGGAGAACAAACGGAGCCATCGCGTGTGCGAGCTCTGCGACAGAATCATCATCGGCGACAGGGAGTGGGCAGGTAGGATCCATCCAGGGGCATCCAGGAGCTGGGAGGGGGCATAACGAGGCAAGTTCTCCAGAGCAGAGCGGCTTCCTTGGCTGTCTCTGCTTGGCCCGGATGACCCTCAAGCACATGATCTTGAGGCTTTCAAGGATTGTTTACAGCCCTGCTCTGAAATCAGCCATTTGCAAGCCCGGAGGGGGTGCAGGAGCTGTGCCCCAGCAGCCATCTGTCGGGCTTCCCTCCCTTCCCCGGCGCTCGCGCCAGGCCTGGGGATCTTTACGGCGCGTCGAGCCCGTCTGTGTTCAGTCAGAGCTGCTTGGTCCTGTTCAGCGCTTCAGATACTTGGTCAGAAAGCTAAACCCAGCTTTGTTTCTTCTAAAATGTTGTTGTGTGAAATGAAAGTTTCTTCCATGTTTTTAATAGCTCACTTTTGCTCCAGTATCTCCTATTATCATGGATTTAAAAAAAAAATTATTTGGAAAGAAATATTCCTAGTTGTAATGGTAATAGAGAAGGATTTTCTGTTTTCAGTAGACTTACTTTTAAAAGAGCTCAGCTAGAATCAGATTAACTCAGTGAATTTATCTGTGCTCTGAGGCTCATGCTGAGAACCCGGAACAAAAAGCGGCGGAGAAACTGGCTGCAGAAATGGGACTGGTAAATCTCCCTGTGCTGCCCAAGCCCAGTGTGTGCAGACACGGTGCAGATAAACTGCCCGGGTCGTTGGTCATCGGATTTGGACAAGTCTGGAACTGCTGAGAGCAAAGAGGGAAGTTGGCTCAGAACGGGGAGATCCGTTTGGAAGTGTGTTATTTTAGCCACTCTCTGCTTGGAGGTGCTCTGAAGGAGCTCTGCCTCCTCCAGAACTGGAGAGCTCTGAAAGCTCTCAGGGTCCCTGCCATCCTTCCAGGTCCAGCAAGTTTTGTGGCCAAGTGGGAGCTCCTCAAGATCAGAGAATCGCAGAATGCCCTGGGTTGGAAGGGACCTCCGAAGGTCATCTGGTCCAACTCCCCTGCAGGGAGCAGGGACATCCTCAGCTAGAGCAGGTTGCTCAGAGCCTCATCAAGCCTGACCTTGACTGTCTCCAGGGATGGGGCCTCCACCACTTCCCAAGGCTTCCTGTTCCAGTGTTCCACCAAATGCTACAGCTGCAGCTACACGTCCTCTGGGGATGTCATCCCAAATTCTGATAGATGGCAGCGATACCTTCCTCAGCCAACACCAGCTGCTGTTCTCTGCATCCAGCTGAATTTGGCTCAAATCCCCAGATGGCAGGAGAAAAATGATCCAAAACCTGGGTGTTGCTTGTAACTGCAAAATAGAAAAGCTGAAAGAGAAGTGAGAGCAGGAGCAGTTAGCGGAGTCCACCTGCAATCTGGCCTGTTTTCTTGAGTTACAGATAGTTCTGGGAACTGCTTCCCTGTACCCCATTGGCTCTGGGAGATTTTAAAATTTTATCTAATTTTACAACTTTATGGCCTTGAAAGAGCTCACATCCCCACACAGCAAGAGCAGCCAGCTCTCCCTCCAGCCTCTGTCAGCTTTGGTGTTGCTTGTGACAAATCGTGAGAGGTGAGGCTTCATTCCAAGCCGAGGGTGACCCTCCAGCGTCGGGATCGAGCGGCAGCTTCGCGCCCGATCTCATCCTGTGGCAGAAAAGGCTGCCTGGAAAACACCTGAGGGCCTTGATTCAGGGAACTCGTAGCCTCCTTTAATTAAGGCCCTGCTTGAAAAGTTTGCTGCTTTAATTGCTGCTCTGATCTCTTGGAAATAGCGAAACCAGCCCGCTAAGGTGGTGCAGGGGTCTGGTTAGACAAAGCGCCTTCTGCTTGGGTAACACCACCGACAGGGGAGGTTTTCCTGTCCTTAGCTGTGTGATTTCAAACAGAATCGCAGCTCCTGCCGCCCTGCTCTGTCGGTACAAGTTCCGTCTTTGGGATTACGCCTCCGTTCCCGTCCCGACTCCTGCCGAAGCGCTCTCGTAGCTGGAGGCCTTGCCCTGGAGTTATGCAAAAGCATCGTTACGCTCCGGGCTTCGTCCGCAGCCGCCCTGTAGATGCTCAGGATATGCCCAGCGCTGCGGTGCAGGCAGCTCCGCTTACAAATGATCCTGGCAGGGCTCCCTGGGGTGCCAGGGAGTTGCACAACTCGCCTGCGTCCCGCAAGGAGCCGCCTCTTCGGGAAGACTTTTTGCTTCCTTCCATCCTCCCGCCGTCGGGTCTCTCCTGGGAGCAGACTCGCTGGGAGACTTGAGTCCTGACAATCTGGAGACTTCTGCTTATACAGAACCAGGACTTTTTCCCTCTTCCAGTCCTTCCTGCGGTCAGGAGAAGGCTTGGGAGGGTTGTCTCCCTCTGAGCCCTGATAGTTTGGCTTAGAAATGTCCTGAGGAATGGCCAGGGCAGAGCTTGGGAGTTCACTTTTCCCTGGGGATGAATTGTGTGGGAGGATGGGAAGGGGCAAGGTGCTCTGCACTGCCTGAGGCCTCGGGTCGGGCCTTTCCTTCTCCGAGTTCCCCAGAATTAAAGGCTCTGTTTGCCTCTCCCTGCAGCTCACACACGATCCAAATCCCACCTGCACCATCTGAAGAAGAGGAGGAAGCTGGAGGCCGCTGGACTTGCTGCAGAGACCGAGGGGGACGGCGGAGGTGCGGAGATCACGGCTGAGGACGGCCGCTCGCCTTTGCCGTCGGCCGGCAAACCAGCTGGCAAAGCGGAGCGGCCGCGATCCCACCCGTACGGCCAGGGAGAGACTTAGTCCTGAGCGGCCTCGGACCGAACGAGCTGAGTCATATCTTTCTTCGGGTGGAGGAAGGTGCGTAAGGCTGCATCAGCTCCTCTTCATGTGGCCTCAGCGCGCTCTGTTCCCATGCTCCCCAGCCCTGCCTGGAAAGGGCTGGGCCCCGGGGCAGAGCTGCGAGGAGCAGCCTCCCCTGCCAAGCGTTGGTTCCTGCCAGAGAGGCAGCGTTAGCCCTGGAATGGTTGAGCCGATCCTGCTGGCGTGTGAACGTGTCATTCTCAGAGACAGAAATGCCCTGTGCTCCTCCAGCTTGGCCAGGAGTGCAGCTCCGCAGCCCAATGAGCTCTCACAGCCTTTGTTGTGGAAATAATATATTTTTTTCTTTTATATGAAAATAAATTTACAAGAGTATTGTGTTGAATGTCCCTATTAAGCTCAATTTTCTTGCTTTCTCTCTCCACCTGGCCCAGGTTCCTTGCTCTGGGCACAGGGCAGGACATCCAGGCCTGCTTCCTTCTTCCAGTCACCTTCTCTGCAGCTTCTGAGGGAGCTGAGCAGATGTTCTCAGCTTGGCGGAGTCAGCCCCGTCCCAGTGCCCGTGGCAGGTGCAGAAGGAGCCGGCACCTGTTCAACAGGAACTTGGAAATGATCTCATCAAGTTTGCAACAGATGAGTCCGTCCTAGTTAAAGCTGAATTCCCGGGGGTTTACGCTGTGGTTTGGCAGCGGGAACCGGCCCCGCATTTGAATCCCAGTTTGCTGAGGAGCGCATTCCTCAGGCGGTGTCCGCGAAGCGACCGGTCTCGGCAGCCGCGTTCCCGGAGAACGCGAACGCCGGCTGCGCCGCCGCGCTGGCTGAAACGGGGAGGGCCTTTTCCAAGGCGGCTGGGATTCTCCTGGCAAATGCGATCCAGACGGTTCTTCCTGGGAAGGTTTTGGGGTGGTAGGAGCGGGATTTTTTCCTTCAGCTGCGTGTGAGGTGCCATGTGGCACGAGCCATCTCTCGGGGCTCAGCCGGCGAGGGGAAGGGCTGCGTGGGCGGATCTGCTGTCGCAGGCTCTGGAGATGCCGGCTCCGGTGGGGATTAGAATAAACCTGCGGTTTGCGTTCCTCGGCGTGGAATGATTCCTGTCGTGCCCCGTGGGGTGGCTGCCTTGGGCTGTTTGGTGGGTTGGGGGGCGGCTTGGGAGCTTGGATTGAAGGGAACGCACAGGGAAGAGCTGGGAATTTGGGTTGGCTTTTCTCTGCTAGCACTGGGCAGAGCTGGGCATCAGCTTTGAAATGCTGGGCACCGTGTTTGCGTTGCTGGGTCTGTGCAGCGCCAGCTGAGCCTCTTCTCCAGCCCAGGCTTGTTCGCCATCCACACGGGTGTTGAAGAGAAGAGAAGGCTCAAGGGAGACCTTCTTGTGGCCCTTCAGTGCTTAAAGGGACCTGTAGAAAGATGGGGACAGACTTTTGAGCAGGGCCTGTTGGGACAGGACAAGGGAGGATGGTTTAAACTAAAGAAAGGCAGATTTAGCCTGGAGAGAAAGGAGAGATTTTTGCTGCTGAGGGTGGTGAGAGCCTGGCCCAGGTTGCCCCGAGAGGTGGTCGCTGCCCCATCCCTGGCCCCATTGCAGGGGAGGTTGGATGGGGCTCTGAGCAACCTGCTCTAGTTGCAGATGTCCCTGCTCCCTGCAGGGGGGTTGGACCAGATGACCTTGAAAAGTCCCTTCAACCATTCCATGATTCTGTGAAGCGTGGGTGGGTACGGGCTCAGCCCAGCACTGGAGCACAGGGCCACGGGGTTGTGACGTGGAACTGTGTTTTAGTCTGGACGGACAAGGTGCAGGTGAGACCGGGTGTAAAGCCCCTCCTGACGTGCTGAGCCTGGTCTCCTGACAGACAACATGGACGTGTTGAGTCATCTCCTCGGGCCGGGCCGGGATCATCGGGCAGCTCTGTGAATGAGGGGGGGGATTATCTGCTCTGTCTCCTGAGTGCAGTCAGATGACCACACCGTTCGAAGTGGATTTCATATCCCTAATCGGTTTAATATGAACTTTGTTATCCCCGCAGATAAATGTTATTCCTCTACCACAATAGCTGCCAGTCTGTCTGTCCTGCTCACGAGCCTGCTCGGAACGGGCCGTGCTGCAGCTGCCACCAAGCGGGGTCTCTTTGGCCTTCCCCTGGTCCGTGTCACCCGCTGCTGTGCCGTCTTTTGGGGGCGGCAGCTCCCGGGTGTCTCAGGAGAAGGAGAGTCTATCCCAATTACTGTTCATGCTGCAGCTGGACCAGTAAGGGAAGGTGGAAGCGCGTCCTGATCCCGCCAGCAGCAAGAAGCAGGTGAGTTTTTTCCTTCTCGGAGAGGTAAGGACTGTCCACGAGGAGCACAGGGTTTTATTTACGCGGAGCCAGGGCCAGCATCTCGGCGAGGATTTGCTCTCCGAGGTGGTGTCTGTTGTAGCTCTGCTGGTGGGAGCGCTCGGGGCTGGGATCGAGCTCCTGGGAAAGGGTCGCAGCGGTTCCTGGTGCCGGCTCGTTGTTCAGCTCCCGCTCCTGTTGCTCTGGGCCTCCTGCAGAAGGGACAAACCCTGTGAAATCGGCTCTCCAGTCCCAGCCGGGACTTCTGAGAAAGTTGTTGTGGTCTCAGGTTTCAGGCTGCCGAGAGGTTTGGGGATGGGAATGGCACTTCCCTCCATCTGCCCTCCGCTAATCCCCAGACAAACGCGGCTCTCCCATCTGTGCAGCCGGAGCCACCGAGCCCATCACACCAGCCACTTAATCTAAATGGCTTTGGCCAAAGATAAGGTCATTAATTACACTGGGATTAGAAACCAGCGCGGGCCTGGCGTGGCTTGGCTTGGCTCGCCAGCAGTTAAAGTCCTGGGTGCCCTGGCCCGGCTGAGCGTCGCGGCTGGAGAGCTGGGAGAGACCCGGGGTGCTGATGGAGCATCGTCCCCGTGGCCCTGCCTGTCCTCAGAGGGGTCCCCTCACTTGGGCGTGGGTGATCTCAGTCAGCTCTCACCTGTGGCCACCATCTGCATCACTCTGGGTGGTCCTGCTCTGGCAGGGGGATCAGACTAGGTGATCTTCAGAAGTCCCTTCCAACCCCTACCGTTCTGTGAATCCCTGGAGCTCAAAGCAGCCAAAGGCCCTTTGCTCGTCTGAAATCCAACATTCGTGACGTTGAAGGACTTGTGCTTCTCGTTTCCTCTGCCTTTTGATTCCCTCACCTCGTTTTGATCCGTGAAATGCTGCAGAAGTCTCATCCGCGCGGCGCTGCCCCTCGCCGGGGAGGGATGTGCCGCCTGCTCTGCCCCACGAGCTGCTGGAGCTGAAGCCGCTGCTGCGGCCAGAGTTTGGCCTCAGCCCTCCCCTGGTAAGGAAGAGGCAGCTCTCTGGGGCACGTTACCGGAGGCCAGGCTGCGGCTCCGCGCCGGGAGGCGCCCGGCACCGGGGCACCGGGGCACAGCTCGCCCGGCACCAGTGACCAGCTGGTGTCTGTGCCCCTGGTTGCTGAGGGGGTTTGAAGGTGCTGACTGTTCCTCAAATCCCGTTGGAGAGCCTGGGTGGTGATCCTGTCCCTGCTCTTCACATCCCACTTCCCGCACTGTGGGGACAATCCTGTCCTAGTGCCTCAGATGGGCTGGGGAACATCTGGGGGATGGGGTCACCGGGGGATGGTGGCTCCTGCGGACACAGGGCAGCTGCGGCCACCAAACTCAGCCGTGGCCTGGCCCGTCTTCAGTTCCCAGGTGGGATCCTTGTGTTGTGGAGCACCAGGAGATTGAATGAAACCCTTGGTGATGGGCTCGGTGGGATGGAGCTCTCAGGGTCTGCTTAGGGTTGGCTGGAATCGCTGCAGGGCTGGAGGTAACTGGTGGGGAAACTGAGGCACGGCTGGGGCTTGGAGTCGCTCTGGGGGGCTGCGGCAGGGCAGGGATTTTGGATCCCGTGGCCCATCCAGCGCCTGGGCGGTGTTTTCGGCGGGCTGGGAGGCGGAAGCCGTGTCGCAAGAGCCTGAAATTAAAAGGAGCTGTTGGCCGAGGTTGTGCAACAGCGCGTGCGGCTTGTGCCGCGCGGGAGTTCGGCGGCTTTGGCGGCAACGGCCGGGTGTGTGCAGCTGGATCCTGGCACCCGGCCCGGGAAATGCCGGTATCCGAAGGGCTGGGGGCTCTTCGCCCACCTCTTTGTTCTTTCCTTAGGCTGCCGTGGGCGGGAGGGTGCCAGTGGGTGCCGGTGCAGCGTTGGGGACGTGGGGGCCGAGCTGGGCTGTGGTGGGTGGGTGGGGTGCGTGTCCCCATGTTGGCACCCTGAGCAATTCAAGGGAAGGTGTTTGGGGCTCGGGGGACTGTGGGGACCTTGCCCACCCCCCCCCCCCCCCAGCACATGCAATCGTCACCCATTATTCAGGTAGGGAAACTGAGGCACGGCTGTGCCCTGCACGAGGGCTCTGGGGTCCTGGTGTCACACGTAGGGTGTCCATGGCCAGTGGGGGGGGGCTGTGGGGGCAGAGAGGGGTGCTGGCAGTGCAGGCAGCTGCCCAGGGGGGTGACACAGCTCGTGCCAAAGGCTGGCACAGGGCCCTGCACCCTAGGGTGCCCCTCGGGGCTCCCCCAGCTCAGGGGGCTGCGGGTAGGGAGGGGTGAGGCCGAGTGGGTGACCCCACAGTGGAACTGGCACCCGGGGGGGGCGTGGGGCTGCTTTGTCACGGTGTCACAGGGCCATCTGCCGGCAAAGGCATGGGTTCGTGGCAGCCAGCCACGGCCTCCAGCAGCCGCCCAGTCCTCCCAGTTCTCCCAGTTTGCAGCTGCTGGAGCACCGGAGCAGGAGGGTGCTCTGGATAAGTCAGCTTGGAGCCAGCTGCAGGGGGGGCAGCCTCACCGTGGGGGGCACCGTGGGGGCCAGCGCAGGGCTATTGTCCCTCCTGGTCACCGGCAATGTCGCAGGGGGGTTGAGACGTGGCTGAGAGGTGGGATTTGTCCCGGCAGACGAGTCTCCAGCACATCATGGAGGAGGGATGGGGTCCCTTGGGGGGGTTCAATCCTCAGGGTGTCACGAGTGGGACCCTGGGGCGCACGCGGTGCCAGGCACGGTGCTGGGTGGGACAGGATGCAGCAGAGACAGCCCCGCTCCGGCCACAGACAGATTAAATGTCGTTTTTATTTCACACCCGAAAAAAANGAGGGTGGGAAGCGGGGGCAGGAGCACGTAGGGGGGGGCCTCGGGCTGTTTTGATCTATTTTTTTTTTATATATTTCTCTGTAGTTCTTATTGTCCCTTTTCCCTCTGTACAAAATGAGCGGTATGGTCATGGGCGGGGGTGAGCCGGTGAGGTGCGCGGGGCCACCCCCCGCTCACTGCAGCAGGGCCCGGATCTGTTTGGACGTGGTGTCGTCGTTGAGGTGCCGAGTGGTGTACCTTAGACAGAGAGGGGATGGATGGTCACCCTGTGACACCCCCTGCCCACTCCGCCGCCGTCCCACAGCACCGTCGGGGGATGTCACGTCCCTGTGCCGCCTCCCCTGGCCCCTCGGCTCACCTCAGAGCGTTCAGGAGCCCCTCGGTGCTGGTTGAAGGTTGGTCTTTCAAGACTTTGATGCAGCCTTTCATCTGGTGGAGGGAGCGAGAGGGGCTGTGAGCAGCTGGACACATCAAGGGGTGCTGTCTCCCTTCCTCCTCCTCACTGGTTCCCCTCTGGACCAGCTCAGAGAGATGTCTCCACGAGGGACATCCAGGGAGAGGGACCCACAGCTACACCGGGATGAAGGGAATGGCTGTGCCCACCCCCTCCTGCAGCAACTCACGTCGATCTTGGAGGTCTTTGCGAAGGCCCCCACGGGGTGGACGTGGTCGTAGAGGATGATGACTCCAACCATCACCCGCATGCAGAAGAGGAGGGTCTCGGTGTTGGTGAAGCGGCTCCGGTACTCACTGCTCCAGGAGAGGGGCTGACTGAGCCCTGGGGGGGTAGCAGAGGGACCCCCAGCACTGAGCTGACCCCCCCCCTCCCCCCAACACACACACTCTGTGTGAGGTACTTACGGGGTCTCCAGCATCACCCTGCAGACACAGGCCATGGTGCTCAGGCAGTCGGTCGTGTCCTCGATCGGGAGCGTCTTGTTCTGAAACCCAGCAGGTCCCGGCTGCTCGTTCCCCTCCTGACCCACCCTGTGGTGCTGGGGTTGGAGAGGGGCTTCCCCCTGCCCCGATGGTGTGTCCCCCCCAGCCTTTCTCACCTCCGAAACGAACTTGGTGGTGGCGTTGCTGAGCGTTTTGAGCATGGGGGTGGCCTCGGCGTAGAAGAGGGACATCCTGTTGGCCATCTCGTTGTTCACCTCGCTCTCTGCGTCCAGCTGTGGGGAGGGATGAAGGAGAAATTGGGGTGAGTGACACCCCCCCCGGAGCTATTCCTAGTCCTGTGAGCCCCCCCCTTCTTTGGGGGAGGCCATCCCTGGATGGGGTGGGGACAGCACCATCCTCTGACCTGCAGGTTGTTGATGCGATTTCGACTGATGGTCCTTCTGTAGTAGCTGAAGTCATTCTGGATGGCGGGGTTGGTCATCTGCCGAGGGCAGCCCGACGTTAGGGGGTCTCAGGGGTCCCAAGCGACTGTGCCGGCTCACGGCTTTTGCACAGTCCCAGCGTGGGGACCTCATGGGCTCTCATCCCACCCGAGGGGTCACAGGGAGGTACCTTGAGCTCATCGAAGCTGAGGGTGAAGTGGAGGATCTCGGCAAACTGCTTGGCCAGGGCTTGTTCCCGCTCGAGGTGCTGGGTGGGGGCGTACGGGGGGCTGGTGAGGGCCTCCAGCAAACTCCGCAGGGCGTTCTCTGGGGACAAAGCACCGCCGGTCCCCCTCCTGCTCCTGCACATCTCCCCAGCCCCAGCTGGGGAAACTGAGGCACAGTGCAACACAGCACCCATACTTGAGCACACCCCATGGCCAGGGCTCCTCCAACCTGCCCCGGTCCCGCTTCCAG
>VWZK01016942.1:0-10651 GCA_013396935.1 Baryphthengus martii | reverse complement strand
CCTGACAATTCTATGATTTTATGATTCTACGAAATTAGGCACAGTCAAAATGTAATTATGAACACTTGGGAAGATTATGTTTTTAGTTTGAGGCTTGGAGTCTCAGATTCTCCTAGAGGGAATAGAGTCCACATAGAAAAATCTTCAGTAATACTTCTCCAAGTGGGTGGATACATTGAATTTGAATCTCTTCAAAAAAATTCCCCTGAAGAATTTACCAGCAGATGCAGGTCAAACTGCTCACCTGTTCACACCATTATCATTAGAAGCATCAGCAAGGAGAATCATGTGAGCACCTCGATAGACAAACACTCGCATTTCTTTCACAGCCCCTTTGGGTCCTATGGTGCTACAGCAGAGGATGCTCCTCCAGAATGGAAATTTAGGAGCTCAGGGGAAGATTGATTAAAGTTCACTCCATTTTGAAAGGCCACTCACTTTCCATCATCCAACATCATCATTAAGCCCAAGAGAAGTGGGATAACTGTTTGAAATTATTGCCTGGGGCGAAATGGAACGGTAAAGCCCTATCACTTATTTGCACCAGAGAAATTATAAGGAAAAATAGCAGTTTCCTTCCACATCAGGACAAATATAGCAGGTCCAGAAAAATATAGCAAGATTTTACTGCTTAACAAAATACTTGCAGTGATAAATTAAGGCACAAAAATTATTACTGTGGGAGAATCCATGATGTATTAATCAAAACACATTTGAAAAGCTTCATCATATTTTAAAATTATGCTAGACTGTATGTGATCTGGCCTCACGAGGACCCAAGCACCTCCTGGGAAGTGCAGTGTTCTCAGCACCTACTGAGATGGCTCTAGGAGCAGAGGATGCTGAGTACTTTGCAGGATAGGGTCCTCTATGCTCAAAGGAAAATCTAACTTAAATTTAATGTGACTCAATCAGATCAAGCAGCTTTTATCAACACCATTTAACAAAAATGTGGTTAGTGATGTCAGCAAACAAATTTCAAGGTTTTTAAAAAAATCAACCAAAAAACCACTGCCACACAACAATTTAGCACTATTTCAACTACCATGTTACTCAGTAGCAAAAGTCTGGCTGAGTTGAAGGAAACAGAGGTAAGCTTCTCTTCTGTGTACTCTCTGGGCCTCAGCACTTGTGGGAACACCATCAAAAGTGTCAGGACAATGTCTTGGTCGGAAAGCCACCAGCTGGAAAGACACCAGTTGGAAGGCCATCCTTTCTCATGTCAAGTTCTTCAATCCTGGCAAAACCATTGCTGTCCATGGAATATGAGTCTTTCACATTCATTGATTCTTGCCAAATTTAGGCATTTTCAATTGGAATAGAATGTTTAGAGTCGACCAAGTTTTTGCTACATTTTTTCAAGTAATCAAAATGCTAAATCTACTACCTGCCTAATTTAGCTAGGCATATCCAACTGCGCAACAAAATTTCAACTAGTACAGAAAACACAGCTTTGTTCCTCTGCAAACTGCAAAACCCTGTCACTTTCCCTTTTGAAAAAAGAACAAAGGCTTACGTGAGGGTAACTGCTATGTGTTTTCAATAAAATGA
This sequence comes from Baryphthengus martii, assembly GCA_013396935.1. Lineage (NCBI taxonomy): Eukaryota > Metazoa > Chordata > Aves > Coraciiformes > Momotidae > Baryphthengus > Baryphthengus martii. Next base: position 9,100 of record VWZK01016942.1, on the reverse strand, counting down.
AGATTTTAAGTTTTACTTGTGGAGCACCCATCATACATTTTTACCAAATTTCCACTAAACACAGTCACAGCAATTGACCATTCAACTGCTACTGCTTCCCAGAGTAACGGGATTGTACTGATCCTGCATCTGCTAATCTGATTACAAATACAATTGGATGAGTAGTAATCAGTTTGATTTTTCAAAAGCTTGAAAATTTTACTAATATTATGTCCTGCAAGTAATATAAAAGGCAACAGGAACACGAGGTAATTTCCCTGGGAATAAGAGGTACAGCTATACCTTTTACAATTAGGACAATGCATTTATACAAGACTTTACTGAGCACAAGAATTCATGCACAGTTTCACCAAAAGGATTGATCCTATCATCGCCATAAGCTTCACAGCAGTGGTAAAGCCAATAGAGAGCTCACAGTTAACGCAATGCTATAGAAAACTAGTAAGACATTGTTCGCAACACGGATCACATTGAAATATGAGACAGAAAACTGGTCTTGTATGATATATCTCACTAATGAACCCTAGCTTTAATGAGAAATGATGATAATTCAAATTCAATCTTTTAAACAATTTGTAGTCCCTCACCTTCTGAGAATTCACCATGCCACTCTAATCTAATGAACATCACAGCCTAATGCATACTACATCTTTCTAACATCAAAAACTCTTGCCTCCCAAAATGGTAATTAGAAAGAAATGATATTACAGACAAATAACTACATTTTGTTTGCTTGATTTGTTTTAAAAATAAAAAGCAGATGCCGCAGGACACTGGGTCCACTACCAAGTAAGTGTGAAATGAAGCTAATTTCATTTGATGTGCTATGCTTACTTTATTAGATCAGAAGAGAAACAGAAATGGAACAGCCTACTGTAAATGTGCCTAATAAAGTAGGCAAACATAGGCATCAACAACTTACACAATATATTTTCAGTGAGCTATATTTGTTTTCACCAAAGTATGTGTGTAAGCAGAAACTATAATCTAAATTTAAATCTGAAAGGAAAAAAAAATGGTACAGCTTGCTCAGACAACTAGAGGTCTAGGCATGTAAACTATTTAATTTAGGAGTCTATTCTTCTTTTCAGGGTCATGCAAACCCCTCAGTGACCTTGGTGGATCTTACACCCTAAGAAAAACAGAATTAGAAGTCAAAGGTCGTTTGTGTTTGCCTCTCCTTTTATATCCTCTTTCAAATCCACAGGCACAAATGATCCTCCCCTCATTAAGCAAGAATTGGAAACAACTTGCCAGCCCCTCTTCTATTGGAGAGGGCAGGGGAAGAGGGGCAAGAGGTACACTTTAACTCAAAGAATGTGTGCCACTGAAAAAATGTGGAGAACGATGAAAACTATGAACGCTTAGCAATTACATTTCTAAACTGAACTCCTTCTGAAACTCATGGGATTCCCAACACTCATTTGCATAGGGAAAAAATACTCCCGTGCAGTTACAAAGCCTCATAGAGAATCAGGAAAGGAGAGGTTTCAGGAGGTGAGCATCCAGTGTGAGAGATGCAAGTGACCTGGCTACTTTATGATCTATTGAAAGATCTAGATGTACAGAAAAAACAGGAGAAAATACATACTTTGCCCAAAGCAGTCTGCAATCAAATCATACTTAATTTAAATAAACAATCACAAGGGTTAGAGTTCAGCTCTGCCTATGCACAAATGAAAGTAATGCAAACCAGTTTCTTAACAGGCAGATAAGACCATCCAGAAATGGTCAGATGAGTCAATACAACTCATTAACTGAGGGAAATCTCCCCAGCTTTCACACATAATGGGCACCTGTGACAACAAGGTCCCTAGCTGAAGCCACCGGTGGCAGCGTGCAGCAATCTGGAGCTAATGGTGGAAAGTGTTGAACAGCTGTAATGGAAATGAGGGCACTCAACACTTCACTCAGGTTGCTGGCAGGCTAACTGATCATTTCCACTGGCAGCCACACCAGCTGGTGAAGGAACCCCAATAGACTGGTCTGAGCAAGGCTGTCCCAGGGGTGCTAGGGAGGCCCCCGGTAGTTACTGTCCATGGGCTGGGCCTGATACCCAACATGAGGGGCCGATCGGAGAGGTTCCCAGCAGAGCCTTGCAGATTGAGGGGTTACTGCCAATGGGCATGGGACACTTTATGAGGAAGAGTGCTTGGGAACTGCCCAAGACTTACGATGAGAAGAACCAAAGGCAGGCAAAGGTGGTCTGGGGGAGCACTAGCAAGAGTAAACAGAGAGGCAGGGGGATAAAGGAGGTTGGTTCTGTGTCAACAGTTCAGTACACTTGTCTGGCCTTGAGCTGTGCTGTTTAAGTGTGGGCTGGCCTCTCCTGAGCACCAAGATGGACTAGCTGGTGAGCAGGATAGGTGGCTAGGGTTGTGAATATATATATATATAAGTACATATATAAGTACATCCATATTGCACCTACTGGAAATACATGCTGAACCTTGCTACCAGCTGGACTTGGGGACATGGACCTGTGGCAGCCCCACTTCTGGCAGGCTACCAGGGTCAGCAACTCCTGGTGGGTACCATCTTTGTGCTGGATTTACACAAATAATTGTCAATCCATTTGATATCCAAACAGGAAGAACTACATACCCACCAAGTTACAGTTATGAATATCTTACTATAATCCTCACAGCTCATTCATCATGGAACAACATAGAAAGGTTTCCAGATGTTATACCTGTGCAAACTTGGTATCTGAGAGTAAATACTAAGAAATCTAGTAAAACATGTAATAATGATGTAGAAACTGTAATAAACAAGATACACTTCTACTGGGAAAAGATATTAACTCAAAAATCACATTGCCAGAAAACAGGACTAAAGTGAAAAATGCTGGTTTGTGGCTGTAGGTTTGAAGCTTTACATTCAGCTGAGCCATCAGCACCTTTGAACAGCTGAGCCTGACAAAAGCATGGTCCAGTGAAAACAAATGAGGATGAAGTCTGTGCTTTGCACCTGGCAACAGATGAACTCCTTTACGTGGCTTTGAGCCTCATGCATCCTATTCGCCTTCTGCAAAATGCTTTGAAAACTACATATGAAAAGCCTATGTTTATTATGCATTATAGTATAGCTTTATACTCCAAAATAAGATACAAAGTAAAAATAAATTAACAGCCAAATTCTCAGATGGTAAACTGTAGTTCCCTCCCTTCCGCACCCCAATGCCCCCCCTGCCCCGGGCCCCATCCCAGCTAATAATGAAACTGTGAGGTCATCTCACAAATCAGTTCTTACTTTTCACCTGTGACAGAACACTTCTCAAAAAACTGCTTGCAAAGCTGTGAAATGTCAAAGCCTTCACCTTCAAAAGCAACTAACAGCCCTGGAGATGTTCATGGGCCTGACTCTATCACATCCGATAGAGCCAAGGCCAAGCCAGCAAGTGAGCCCTGTCCTGACAGACCCACCATGTGACCATGGGTGGGCCGGGGCATCACTTTCAAAAGGGCCTGGGATAATCAATCTCTGCTATAGATCTGCTCAGTTTCTTCCAAAGATAGACTCTTACAGCCCAGCAGCTTAGCACAGCCCTCACATCAGCCATGTCATGCAACTGCCAAAATGGAAGCCGCATCTAAGCTGATTGTAAATTCTGGAGAGCTCACGCCAGTTACTTCTTGCTGTGACTTCCCAGCAGTTCCAAAGTAAACAAGATCTGTGTAAGTGAATGCAAGCAGGATCAGACCTTTTGACTGGTAAATCAATTGACACACAGTTTGTCTGAAGATCAACGTTTCTCTAATGTCTTTGGCAAAGTAAAACTATCTTTTCTTGATGACTCATTTTCCACACTAAAGAATGTCCGTGGGTGGGAGAACAGAGTTGAAGCAATTCTATTTTTTTCCTCCTGTCACTATTGTAGCAGTTCTAAACTCCTTCATGAAATAGAAATAAAGCACTTGCAAGATGTTTCCAGCAAGTGAACAGAACCACACATTTTGTTACCTCTTTCGCAATCATTTTTATCCAGAAAAATAAAATTTACCCTCAGAATCTGACCTTCCAAACACAGAGGTAGAAGTGGGGGTTTTATTGCATAAACTACTCAAATGGATGGTGTGTTATCTGCAAAAACTTCTTTGCTGTTATTGTTGTGATTCTAATCACGCTTTAGTTAAGTTAGGACCAGAGTTCATATGAATTCAGTAAGAATATATTTATCCCATAGGATTAGACTAAACAACAGTCTCTCAGAGTAAGGAGTGCCTCAGAAAATCTCTGCAACATTGCTGGACTCTGAACTCTACAGAGCCTGGCAGGGGCTTTCTCCTGTCCCAGTGCTCCGCTACTACACTATGATTCACACGGAGATGATACATTATCCCTTTTATTCTAGATGGGGAAAGGTATGGCATACCAACATGTAGTATCGGAACAAGTAGGTGATCCCAGCATCCTCCTAGGAAAGGAATAATTTTCATACACACAGAAGTCGGACAGAAAACAGCCCACAGCTTCTGAACTAGTGTGCCCAAAACAGTAACAGTAGGAAGTGTGGGAAGACTCATCATAAAAGGAGATTTCCTCACCTCCTCCTCCTTCCCTTGAGCAAGCTGACTCATATTTTCTCATCAGAACCAGCACAGTCTTCCCCAGCAATGGCAAAGCATCCACCCCAGAGCATCTATAATGAAGCTCCAGGGGGTTGAAAGAGGACAACAGGAAAATTAAGGGTTTTTTGAAAGGTAGGGGTCTAGGAGGAGCTAGTTTCAAGGGAGATCAGAAAGCTCTCATCAGGTGGTAAGAAGGACTGGGCACCTCTTGCCCTCCACTTGTTCCCATACACTTGCAGTATCCCATATTCCACCAGAAGAGTGACCTTCAGCAGAACCTGAAGAGCCATGCTGTGTCCTGCACTCTAAGCAATCACCCTGCCCTCACCCATGTGTGCGTTCTTGCCTGCTGCACAGGGGAGAGGATGAGGCTGGACCAGTGGAAGGCCACCACACTTTGTTCCTTACCATTGCAAAAGGAGTAAGCATTAAAAAGAAGACATTTTTCTGGATGGGGAAGAAGGCAGAGGAACTCTCTTAGAACAGGAGGCCAACCAAATGCAGATTATCTCAACAGGTCCTACACTTTGTACATAAACATCAAAATATCAAGAGCTGCTTTGTTCTCAGCTTAAGAAGGAAGCCATTTATGCTCATTTTCAGTGAAACATGAATATATATTATTTTATACTCAAGTACCTCTTGTTATTTGGAGATAAGACAATTTTCTCTAATGCTCTGCTGTTTTGCAAAAGTTCTTACTTTACAGGGTTGTCTGTGATGACTCAAGAATTCCTTTCCAAGCTCTTTTCTTATTTGCTAGATAAACTTATTTATTTATTCAGGTTTAAACATTACACAGCACCACATCCATTGAAAATGCAGGTGTTCAGTTCAACCTGCCTAATAACAAATATTTGACATGGTTCACAGATCTCTATCTGAGATAACACAATCTTTCAGACTGAATTTACATTTATAAGGGGAAAGGATTAAGGTTTGCTCATATAAGGAGAGAGGACAGGTGCTTTCAGGCAGAAACAAAAATTTTCACAAGCAACCACAGGTATACCCAAAAGAGTAGTGCTTTCAAAGAGCATTTGTCTGAGCAGCCCTAAAGATATAAACAGAATAATCAGTCTCCTGTGTGTATAAACTCCTCAACTCAGCAGCTGCTGATCTGAGGGCAGATCTGAAGATCCCTTCTCACACTCTTCATCTCTCAAGTCAGTATCAAATACACATCTAAAGATTTTTTTCCCAGATATCCCAATATGAGAATAATCCTGACCACAGACCCAAAGGTGGATAACACCAAATGGACTCGCTAATATTTGCAGAATATGATGAACAAATTAAAAAAAATAAACAACAGAGGCACAAGTCCTTGCAAACTGCAAAACAGTGTGTCAGAATGTTATCTATCCAGGCAAACAAAGAGGCAAACAAAGAAGGAGTTAAAGATTTGTGAAATACTGCTTACAAATTTAGTTAAGTCTTTCGATAACTATTAGTAGATATAAAAGAAACAATAAACATGTATGTGATGTCTAGGGCAAGACGACCATCCTTGAAGTTGTCAGAGGGACTAGCTAAGGAACTTTTAATCAAGAGTTGGCCATCCTTGAAGAATAAACATCCTGAAAAGATACATAAACCACATGTACTTAGAGGTTGTATTGTTTTTCTGGTTTAGTACTGTCAGCTAAACAATGATTAGCGCTGTGGTTACATGAACCAGCCTCATTATAATACCAAAAATCACATCCAGAGGGCAGGAAACCCCAGCCCAGGTGAAGATCCTTCCTCACGGAGCACGTGTAGTACACATAGGTGATTGTGTAACCATATGTAATTTCCTGGCCAACCAGCGTTAGTTGGAAGTTCCTGGAAAGTTACCAGTTGATAACTTTGTGCATAAAAGAAGCCTTGAAAAGTGTCCAGGCTTGCTGGCTTTGTGCGAAACCACCCAGCAGCCAAACTTGTGCAACTCTGCAATAAAACAGTATCTTGGTTCAGTGTGTGAGATCAGCTCATAGCACACTGAGTAAATGATCCTGTTCTTTGGGATAACAAAAAGAGGCACTAAGGTTTTCTGTTCACTACATTTCCACCTCAAGCATGACTTTCTTGAAACTGCTGACACAGTCAGAGCACTGATAGCTGTCACATATGGACAGTTACTACTCTTGGCAAACTCTTTCATTTTTGAAATCTTGACAAATGCAGGTGCTAAGCAAGAAAATCTAGCATGAATTACTGTTCTATATTGATCTCAGTGAAAAAAACTACCCACGGTGTATCTCCCAGGATTAGGGAAACAGCCACAATAAATAGAGCACATTTGCAATGTATGTTGACAGTTATAAACATGGGCCACATGCTGTCCATATCTGTCTGAGTCTGTAGCATAGAAATACTAGCTAAATACAGATCATCTGCCAAACAAGAGAGAACTATTTTCGGAAGATCTGTAGAACTTCCAAGAGTTTAGGTTTCACTGGACCACTGTCCAAGGACAACATCTTCACTTAGCATTCAGATTCCATGTTAGTCATGAGTAGTCATAACTCATCATAGATTACAGAATCATTGGAAAAGACCTGTAAGATTGAGCCCAATAGTAAATGCCACAATGCCAACGTCACCACTAAACCATGTCACTAAGCACCATACCTACACACCTGTTAAATATCTCTTGGGATGGTGACTCTATCTCTTCCCTAGGCAGCTTGTTCAATACTTAACAATCCTTTCAGTGAAAAAATTTTCCCTAATGTCCAATCTAAAACTCCCCTGGTGCAACTGGAAGTTGTTTCCTCTTGTCCTACTGCTTGTTACTTGGGAGTACAGGCTGAAACGCATCTCACTACAACCTCCTTTCAGGTACTTGTAGAGAGAAAAAAGTTCTTCCCTGAGCCTCTTTTTCTCCAGGCTAAACAACCCCAGCTACTCCTCATCTAAATTATTTGCAGGCTTATCAAATCTCTCCTTAGTTGAGAACCTCAAAGCAATGTATCACTGAAGAACACAAAATTTGTCCTCATGGGGCTTAAAGATTAATCATTCTTTCAAGGTTTGTATTATACTTTATTTCTTTTAAGTGCAGGTCAGAACAGAATACTCGGGCAAAATATGACAGATCTGCAAATTCTTGTCTCAGAGGGTTTTTTAATCCATTCAAGCCCTACACCCTAACACAAACAAGAATGGAGAAAGGTTTATTTCCATTACCCTCAATTTCAAATTGACCTAGATGACAATCTTGTACTTTCAGTGATAGCTTGTTACCTCCTTTGCAGAGAGAGAAAACTTTTCACACTTATCACTTCATTTAGATACGGTTGAGGTCTGGCAGAAATAACTGATAGGCATTTCACAATGATCAGTAAAAGAAACAGAAAGAAAACAAGAGACATTGGAATAAAAATAACAAATCCAAGGGCAAACATGGCACACAATCCTACCGGGATCTTGGAGATTATTTTCAAGATTTAAAGAAAAAAAATCCTGGTCCTTCTCTCCTAGTATAAAGTAGCTTGTGTAGATGAAGTGAAACACTTGGCTTGGTCTTTCCCAAGGTCTCTGCCTGGGGTCTCTGCCACCCTCAGCGAGGCAGAAGACCATTTGTTTTCCACATCCCAAACTAATTTAATTCTTAGGACCAAGCAGACTAAGAAATATTATTCTTAATCCATGCCAACTTGCTTTCCTATCTTGTAAAAAACCAACAACCTAAGTGGCAGTAAATTCAGGACTATTTTTAACTTAAAAATGTACAAGTTACTAAATTTTCATCATACAAATAAAATCTGGTGGCATTAATTTGACAATTTCTAAAATATTAACTTCAAATACAAAATAACACTAGGAAAGCATTGTAGGCCTTGAAAATAGAAGTCTGCTGATTCTGTGGAAAGTGAAGACTTCCAAAGCAATTTTTTAATAGTTTATGTTCACAATATTCACAGAATCACAGAATGTCTTTGGTTGGAAGAGACCTTCCAGATCATCTAGTCTAACCTTCAACCAAACACCGCAAGTTCACCACTAAACCATGGCCCTAAGCACCAGGTACACACTCTAGTTAAATACCTCCAGGGATGGTGACTCCACCACTGCCCTGGGCAAACTATTCCGATGTTTAATAACCCTTTCAGTGAAGAAATCTTTCCTAATTTCCAGTCTAAACTTCCCCTGGCGCAGCTTGCATCCATTGCCTCTGGTCCTGTCACACACCACCAGGGAGAGGAAGCTGTCCTCCTCCTCGCTCCAATCCCCTTTCAGGTAGTTGTAGAGAGCAAGAAGGTCTCCCCTCAGCCTCCTCTTCTCCAGACTAAACNTCAGCCTCCTCTTCTCCAGACTGAACCACCCCAGCTCCCTCAGCTGCTTCTCATAGGACTTGTGCTCTAGGCCCTTCACGAGCATCGTTGCCCTTCTCTGGACACACTCCAGCACTTCTATGTCCTTCGTATAGTGAGGGGCCCAGAACTGAATGCAATATTCAAGATGTGGCCTCACCAGTGTTGAGTACAAGGAGGACAATCACCTCGCTATTCTTGCTGGCCACAGTGTTTCTAACACAAGCC
>VWZK01016938.1:127534-156392 GCA_013396935.1 Baryphthengus martii | reverse complement strand
CATCGAGGGATTGGGAGAGGAAAAGCAGAATAAACTATAGGTTTGTATCACAGACAAAGCTTCATTGCTACAAAGATCTCTATAAGCATATCAAGATGCAAGCTGTAGCAGACAGAAACAGGCACAAGCACTACAAAGGTGTCATAGAGCTGAGTTGAAACCATTCTAGGTTTCTCTGGGTTTCCCACTGAGGAGGTAATGGCCAACTACAAGGTTTCATTGTCCCCAAGCCATCACGCTATATACCACCCCAGATACCTCAATTCTTTTTAAATAAAAGCTAGACCACTGTACTGGCAAAATTTTACATCACCAAACTATTATCAAACTCTAATACCACCATGATCTATACGTAAGGCCACATTCTGACCTCTCGGACACAGCTCTGAAATGGGTGAAGTGAGTGCCATGTTCTACCGTGCTACCTCTTCATCAATGCACCGTAAGAGAGAAGCATCCCCAAACAGCCCTTGTACACAGTTCAAAGGGATGTGATGGGCAATACCACTTTTGCTGGCCTTGTTCTGTCAGCCAGCATGAAGCAGAAAGAGATGTTGTTAACCTTATTTCTTCCTCCTCCACCTCTAGGAGATCACCCATGCTAACACCAGCGCTAGTTTCCAACAGCTTTTGCCCTGAGGTATTGTGAAAACAAAGAGGAAAAACAAAGCAATTCAGAGCAAACATTGGGAAGGCTACTCACACTTGTTCTTACAGGTACTGCACTGGTTGCCTAAAGCTTTATCTTTTAATAGAAGTTTGCAAAAGCAAAGACTTCACACAGTATTTCTTATTCTTTTAAAAATATTATTTTCTTATTATTTCCAAAATTACAAGACATTACACAAAGAGTCAGTATAGCAAATTCACAGCCACAACCTGCATTAGTCTGCGGCCAGAAACAATTTAAAGCAACGTGGGTTCAAAATTACACTAGTTGCCAACCATCCCCAGATGATGTTGGTGCAGGCCACTCCCAGACATGCGTCATCTTCTCTGACCACGGGACAAGAGTCAGAGTGATATAACAGAATCATTGAGAGGCTGAACGCACCAGATTTATCAGAGCTCAGTGCAAAGCTTTTATAATAGACCAAAGAGTGGAGCTCCTACATCACCAGGCACATTGCAGAGATGTCTAGTAACTGAAACTGCTCAATGCTTGTCTAATCTCTTCTCATTTCCAAATATGTCTCAGGCCTATGTATTTCTTCTAGTCTTTTGTTTAAGATAATATGTATATATGCAGTACCACCTAGTTTCCTTAGCCTCTGACAAAACTAGCCAGAATGTAAATGATACAGATAGATATTGCTGATACATGTTTATGTACACTGAACAGACATGGCAGTAAGTGCAAGATTAGCTTTTGTTTCCAGAACACATGTTGGAGGTTTGAAATTGACCCCAGAACCCAACACTGTTTTGCATATTTTGTTTTTCAAATACATGTATTATTTCAGAAAAGATTTTTCTGCTTTGTAACAAAACAATGAGACATAGAAAAGAACTGGAGATTACTGACTGTTAGCCTAGAGATTTATAAAATGCAGAAATAAATACTTCTGGAAATAAATTTTCTCATATAACCTTTAGTCATTTACAAATTAACAGGATTTATTGGTTGAAATAGATCCTTATAAGTATCTGGTATCTTGTTTCTTCCAATACTCACTAGTAAAAGCAGACAAAAAAAGTTACATACTAGTTTTGCTGGGATGAGAGAACAGCTGTTTGATGTTCTGGTTTATAAAAGAGACCAAGAGAGAGTGTATTTGTTGTGGAATTAATTGGCCCAAATTAAGTACATACTGTTTTTCCAACTTATGGTAGGAATCTATGTGATTTAATAAATATGATAAATAGCTTGTGAGAATAACAAAAGATGATTCTGGGCCACCCTGTAGTGCACAGACTGCCAGCAGAGTTTGGGTAACTCAGTTCAGCAAAGACACAAGGGGTAAAATCTGGCAGAGAGAAAATTTGAAATGCTATCTCAGTTTAAAAGAGAATCACCTAACAATCATTCTGCAAAGATCTTTCCTCTAAAACAGCAACCTCTACCAAAAGAAGCGCCTTTACTTCTTGAAGAATAAAACCAAAACAACCGGCTGTCCAATAACAACACGTTTTAATTTGTAATATTTAAATTGGTAATGAGGAAGGTGTTTTTGTCTGAATTTCCATTTCTTTCAGGGCCTAATTATGAAAGACAGGGAAAAAAAATGTACCGTGCACTCTCTTTCACATCTCATTACATTTATTCAGCTTTATTACTAATTCTTTGTTAATATAATTTTCACCCTGGGAACTACATTTTTTGTCTAGTTACCCTGATACATGAAACCCTTAAAGCAGGAAGTCCTTGATCACCACATCATATTTCTCACGGTATTTTAAAATGACACTCACCATATTGTTAGAAGTAGATTCTATCAGCAGGCTGCTCTCTGGAGGTGTTCTTTCTCTCTCTCTCTCTCTCTCTCAGGTGCCTTAAAGAAGTTTTATCTAGCATGGTGGCCTAAAGAGACGGGGAACAGAAAGAGAACTGAAATGCTCACATAGGTGTGCAATCCATCCCTTCCCACCTCAGGTTCTGCTGTGGCACACTGTACATTAGCAGCATGGCATGGCACATTAAATGGTGCGGCAGCGAACTTTAACCCCCAGTCTCTTAATCCTGCCACTTATTAGAGATGGAAATGGGAGAAGCGTTTACAGCTTCTCATCTACAGTTAGTTTATACAAGTTCAGTAAGTAGGTCCCTTAAGGAGCTAAAGAGGAAAACTGCAGCAAATGTGCATGCACTCACAATGAAATACCAGCCCAGAGGACAAGCTCTGTAATCCCACCAATGATGTTCCAAACCCATGATGGCTACCAGCCGACAATACCCACAGACCTCAATCCATTTTTATTGTATTCAGGCTGCAGTGTTATATTTCCTGCCTCCCCTTAGCACCACACATACAGTGTACTTGAAAACAAAAATCTATAATATTGATCCCACAATGTCACCACAATTATTCTTTTGAAACAGCCATTGAAAACAAATTACATCTGCACTGCCTTTTCATCCGATTGCTCTGGGTGAGCAATGCTCACTGTAGCCGCTAGCATTTTCAGTGTTAGCACTGTGTCACTAAAGACAGCGCAGGAAGAGAAAAAAAGAAAAAAAAAAAATCAAGGAAAAAAAGAAAGCGTCAGTAACATATTTAAAGGAAGACTGGAGGAAAGGGAAGCCATCAAATTAGCCAGACCACGAAAAGCCCCTCTAACCCAGTGCAAGATTTAAGTCTCTTAGTTTTCTGTATGCAAATGAGGATGATACTGTAACCATACTGTAGGCGGTTTTCCTCTGATAGTGCATACGGTTGGCTTTTTTCTGCCCAATAAGCCAAATATAGTTGTTACACTAATTAAATTGACAAAAATTCAAAGAGATTCTCATTTTCAGGTAGTCTATTTAATACCTTGTGATGACAAAAAGCATTATTTGAAGCAACATGATTTTAACCTCATGTAACATAATTCTATTGACAAACTGTAAGAGCTTCTTGACAAGGGAGAAGTGATAAACATAGAAGTGATGACCACGGAACAAACCCACCTATTCAGATTAAAACAGTGGCACAACCAAGCTCAAAAGAATCTGTCCAGAGAAAGCAGAGGCCTTTTGACACAAATAGCAGGATGATCCAGACAAGGGAGAGAGGAGGGGGAGGGAGAAAAGCCCAGTTTCTTCAATTCCAGTTTCCCAGTATTTATTAATTTTTATCCCAGTAATGGTTTTGCTCACAAATGTGAATCATCATATCAGTGAAACTGTAGCGACCCCCGTAGCACACACAAAGCAGCATAATTTTATAGAGAAAACCCTTTCAGCAAATGCTAACTTTCTTGCGTTCATAAATGGTCTGGTTTGGAAAAACATGTATTCATCAGCAATTAATTTTTTTGCCACCATGGTGGTTGGCCAAGGGAAAGTGCTTTTGTTAAGCTGTGACCACACAAGTCACAGTGGTGGGTTCCTGCAGCGGGGAAACGATAACTTTGGAGTATTAAGAAAACCAATAGCCTTGTTGACATGAACATGGGAGTCTAACCCCTGAAGCCTCCTGATATGAAGCATTGATTTTTCTGTCTGGGTATAGTTCTAAAGCCATTCATTCTCTATGGTCAGGACTCACAGGGCCAGAGGATAAAAAAAAAAAAAGAAAAAAGAAAAAAAAAAGAAAAAGGAAGTCTGTTCTTTCCACTTTTACCTCCAGGCAAAGTTGAGGAATAAATTCTACATTTTGAGGGATGATTTGTTCAAGCCATGTTTAGTAGAAGCTTATTGCATAAAAAAACATTTTGTTTCCTTGACCCCTGAAACCTGTGACCACTTATTCTTTTGTGCACCTTCTTCACAAGATAACAGCAGGAGAAAGCGCCTAGAGAAAGCACCCCTGGTTACTTGTTATTCTCCAAATAATATCACCAAGCTTACTTATTATTCCTCAAATAATACTGTCATGTTCACTTGTCATTCCTCAAATACCACTGCCAGCTGACTTGTTATTTCTCAAATGCTTCCATGCCTACTCGTTATTCTGCCTCATGTAATTACTACATCCCTTACTTGTTATTCCTTCTCATATACTACTGCTGGGCTGTACTTGGTTATTGCTCATGTACTACTGATACGCCTCTTTGCTATTTCTTTTTTACCACTTCTTTGACATCTTGTATCTCTTTGAGAAAAGAAATTATATTATCATTCTGTATATTTTTGCAATCCGTACACTGACTCCCTGTTTCCTCTGTACCCCCATAGCATTCATTTATTATCTACCGTAAATGCGCACGGAAAAACACCAGACCCTCTTGTGGATGAAACAACAGTTCCATGGTTTTGCACGAGAACAATATGTTCTACTGGCTTTAAGCATAGTTTTTAAAAAAATTTTTAAAAATAATAAAAACAAAGAAAATTAAAGCAATGATAAGTAAAATCACAGGTTTCCCTTTTCCCCAGGATGCAGTGAGCAACCACACAATGGGATGTTTCCTGCTCCAGTGACAGAATGCTGAGCCAGTTTTTGTTGTTTGTCTCTTGTTTTCAAAGAAACAAAGCGACAGCATTAGACAGGAGATGCCAGTGTTACAGAAGGCTAATGTTTGGACACTGAACTTGTTCTCCCTTTCAGCTGGCAACTGTTTAATTGATTTTTTTTTTTTTTTTTTAATGTAAACAAATATTCAAATGCAGTAATACAAACTCATCTCTAAGGAAGACATAAAATATCAGTGTCTCTAAGCAGGCTAGCGTCTTTACATAGGTGTATATGTACACATAGATGCTCCAAAATCATGAAAATAAACACCTCTGAAAAATCCATCTTTATAAATATCTGATAGAGCACACACACTCTACATGAGCATGATAATTTTAACAAATATATGTCTACCTATACACACATATACACAGATTAATCCTAGACAATCTCCTGTGTTACTATTGCAGAAGTATGCTTATATTATGTTACAGTATGAATATGTTTGTATATTTATTATTAAAATACTTACTGTTCCGCCTTTTGAAGTAGATGGACAAATGATTTAGGAGTAGAAAAAGACTAGAAACAAAATTAATGCAAATAATGTGTTGATTTTTTTTTAGCTTGATTAGCCAAGCCAATGGAAAATTCTAGAAAACGTATACAATTATTTTAACTGTCATAGACTGGCAATTGTAATTGACATGATTTGTACGAGATGCAGTGTAATAACTGAATATATTAAAAAAAAATCTCATGGCTTGATTACCAGGAGAACATTACTAGTGCCACAATATTATTAACAACACAATTATCATGGCATCCCTAGGACACGCTCTTAGCACTTCAATGCATTAGCGAACCTTTGCTAACGAAGAAAAAATTAAAGTACAGCAAATTTCAAAGCACCAGTTGTACCCAATATCATTAAAAATTTATAAAACTTCCCCTGAACATGACAAGTGTTTGGTTTAAATGAAGATCAGCCATAAGAAGGAGCAGAAATCTTGTTATTCTTTGTCTCTTTCTCTCCCTCTTTTTCTCCTTCTCCCTTTCTCTCAGACCTCCCCCAACCACCACCACCTCAATCCAGCTGAAATATGTAACCATTACAGAGTGACAGTTTGACACACAATGACCTGTCAGAACATTCATCTCTCAATGTTTTATTTTAGTGAGGAGCCAAACTGCAGAAAAAATAAGCAAGTTGTTTCAAGGCTTGGAATGAGATCAAACATTTCTGGCATCCCCACTTACCAGACCTTTGATTTACAATGGATCTGTCAGAGGCTGATTAGACAGTGTGTGTTTAAAAACCTATAGATGTTCCACAATTGCACAAGCTCTCCCCTTCCCTTCACAGAGAGCATTTCTGCTTTGTTTGAATGGGGAGAATAAGCCAGGTTACATCGCAGAACCTTACACCTTGCAAGCAGAAAACAACACATGCAAAACTGCAGGCAGCTGCAATTAAATCTCTTAGGTAGGAGCGCTCTGATTCTCTACTGAAAGAAAGCTGTAGCTCTCTGTACTCTATAATATTTGTTATGCCAATTTCTATTACCTTTTCCTTCCAGGCCTAAAGTTATAATAGTCTGCAGAGAAAATATACCTAGGAACTGCTGCAATCTCCATGTATTTTCAGTAATGTTCAGAGGCAACGTGCAGGTAAAAATTAGTCAGACAAAAAAGTGCAGGTGGCTAAAATATTCCCATACTGTTAGATTTTTGCTCATAATTGTAACCAGGGAAAAAAAAAGACTAGAAATATATTACTTCTATTTGTACCTAGAACAGTTGCAGAAAGAGCAGCAGGATTTGTGCCTGGCATTAGAAGATGTAATTCCTTAATACTATATCGTGGCATATGGTTCATCATAGCAAATTATGAATACATGTGTTTGGAGAGCCTTGATAGTAAATTTGGGCTTTGTACATCTACAACAATGCCCAAATCTGACAAACGTAATTTATGTAATATTAAGTTAATACAGTATTATGAAATTAGCTCACTGTAGTAAAGCTGTAATTTTTAAATGAAAGACAATAACATGAAGTGAAAACAAAATAAACATTAGCATTTTGTGAAAGGTAGAACAAATCTTCCAAAAGTCTGCTCTGTAATTTGTTATAATGCAACGGTTATGACTTCCAGTACATTTAAGACACAGCATCCTTTACCAGTATAGAACAACTACAATGCTGCTCAGAATGATGCCAATCTTTCAACCTCTCTCAGGCAATACTCTCAATTAATTTAAGAATTTTGAATGAATACTACCTCCAACTAAGGCAGCGGCAAGTTAGAATTCTGGGACCTGATCCCCACAGTGTTCCTTATGGGTTTAGCACTGCATTTGCTCCATGTGGAAAATTCTGATCAAGCTAATAAGGCTGTAGAAACATAGGCTATTACTCTGATGTGAGACTATTCAAGGTATGAAATTATATTTTTTCATATCCATATACATTACTAGGAAGAGGGAAAGTGATAAAAGCATTACAGTGTGAGTCCTTTACCGTCTAGGAAATTACATATGTTGAAACACAATTTTGTGCTTTTGAGGGAAAGAGAGTGAATTAACCGGAGCAGGAGTCAAAAAAAGGGGGGAGGGGGGGGAAGAAAGATGTGTTGAGGTCATCGCACAAGAACCAGAAAAATGATGCACACTTTCCATTTTCAACCTTTTTGAGGAAAAAAAAAAAGGAACATAAAGAAAAACGTGTGCTAGTAATTTAAGGCTGCAGAGAATTTGTGTTATACTTGCTCTTTAAAAAGAAATAACCACTGAGGGATACCACATAGGCATTTTCAGTACACCTCTGGTGGGTCAGAATAACAGAAATTGTTGTCCCAAAATAAAAAGTCCTTTGTCTCAGTCAAGACTTCATTTCTAATATTTAATTCGGGAGGGTTTCTCAAACAGAGAATATGATTTCCAGGATTTCTGAGTTTTTACATGCCCTAAAAAGCAAAGCACCCTATCAAAATGGGGATTTCCAGTAGGACATGCAAAATACCATACGACCCAGATATCACGAAACCAGAGCTCCATCAAGTTATAGTTACTAAAACCTAGAAACTATGGCCTAGAAGAAAGCAACTGTAAAATATAGTGGATTCACATATTAGTGAAGTTCATGTTACAGCCAACAATGATACATCACAGATGAAAATGTATGACCTTTCTTTTGTGTAACTGAAAGTCATGTTATATGCTACCGACTATCACTACCATTCTAGAAATTTGCTATTAGTATTTATCATTCTGCCACCTTATTTCATACTCTCTGCAATGCAGAAGAACTTTTATCTGAGCAAGCAGGGAAATGTTAGAATTGCATTAATGGGTTAAATGTATGAACGAATTATGATATATGAACTAGCACAAAAATGTTAAAATGAAGTCTTATACAATATGTCAATACTAAATGCATATAACGTGCATGCCTATATACCAGGTATAATTGCCTTGATCTGCTTAGTGTTTCAAATCCACATCCTGTATGATTTCAAATTTTGCATGGGGAAATCTAATGCTGAATAAAGCATGAGCAATTGTCTACTGTCATACACATCTGCAATCTGCACATTATGAACTATATACATCAAGCATAAAAGTTGGCACATCTTAAAGCTGGAAAACCTATATCTGAACTCTGTGAATAGCCTTAATTTTAGATGTTAACAAACACGGCTTTGCCACATTCATTAGGAAAGTGAAACACACCAAATAATTAAACTCAGAAAGGGCAAATTTCAGGTATGAGCTCTCTGCTACAGAGATAACAGCTGCCGTGTTAAAGCGACATCGCCTGCATACATTTTGAGCCTGGAGCTGACACGATGGGAGTTTTTGCTAAAAGTGGTAACGCAGGAAGCATTTAACTTTTGAGGTCCATTTTTTCCAGCGCATTAAGCTGAAAAATCAAGGAAAAACAGGAAGACCAGAAATTGACTCTCGCACAGTGCTGCCTAAGCATAAATTCAGACTATGGATTAACCTGCTAATCCCTTTTTTTAGCCATATCCGAAACTAGACCTCTATCAATTTGAATTTTGGTAGATTTCCTGGAGCAAGACTGAGATCCAGTATCAGAAAACAAGGTCTTTGGTAGGTGAGCCTAGAACCTTCTTACAATTCAGTGAGAACTCTACTAAATTTGAAGAGAGTGACAGGTGACTTTGCAGCAGGAAGCAGCAGAAACACTTTCACTGCAGCAACCGTATGTGACCACACCGTACCTGCTTTTCCACACAGTAACTTTTGAATCTACTGTCCTGTTTCAACAAAGTTGACAGAAGGGTGAAAAGTTCAAATATAATCAAGTTCCTACACATTTTTTGAGCACGGCATATCCACAGAGAGAAGAGAAATCCTTTTAGTGATGTTGGGAACACCTTTAAAATTACCTCATACATTATCAGATAGCGAAGAACTGGAAGTGTTAAGTGACTAAAAATGCTCCAAAAACGGAAAAAGCTGGAGAATATCTACCTTCTGGACATCAACATTCAGTAATCATAAAATATAAATCCATGGCAAGCCAGTCTTCAACGGAATTGTATTTCAACATGTGTAAAATCTACCTAAAAGTAACATACCTCAAAGCATAGTGGAAAAGAGATGAGAACAGTCAATATCCCTTAATCAGTTACTGCAGGGTATTTGACAATCCACAATTTGTATACTTCATAAAAGTTGTGAAAGTTAATAAAGTTTCCAGCATTACTCAGCTCCACCAGCATGCATCTATATTACATTGTCTCAGCTACCCATGAAAGACATTTGAGATGGATTTTCCTTGTATTCAGACTGCCTGCGTTTACAATACAAAAACATTTCTGTTATGTTAACTTGAATTATGCTCTCATATGCGCATAAACTTATATATGTTTATACCCACAAAAAAATCTAACTCTGCTACTTTAGTCAGTGATATATTCTACAAAAAATAACATTGTCAACTACTAATTACAACATGATACAGTTATGAAAGTGCAACAAAGTAACAGGCTGGATAATTTTGAAGTTCCACCTTTTATCTTTCTATCATATTTGAATGCTTTTACTTTTGTCTATTATTAGAAGTACAGAAAAGCATGACAGAAAAGCTAACATTTGCTAAGCCACATTTAAGGACACAATGTTTGGACTCCTTATTGCTCAAAGAACATGTCCTTCTTGTTCTGTCTTTTAAAAATCAATTAAATATAAACAAATTAACTTCCTATGCATGTTGCTTCTGAGCGAATTACTTTTCATTTTTAGAGTGGTTTTCCATCACTATGAACCTTTTCCTTTCCCTTATGCACCAGCAAACATACTGATACAATTTAAAGGTCATGTTCTTTTCAAACTGACAGGGCCCTCCAAAATTTTGACGAGAGTCCCTCCAAGAATCACACCATACAAACGGAAAGGAATTAAGTAAAGCATCACTTGATGTAGGCTCAATCATGTGAACTGATTAGAAAATGTAACCATGGAGAGAGGTGATTCAAAGTGTGACGGACAACCTTTCAAAGAAAGGAGATGTCATGTTGATAATAATAAGCAAGTACCTGACATTGAAGGAGGGGGTGAACACAGAGGGTCAATAAAGATATAATTGCCTTCAGCTACAAAAAAAAAAAACAACCCAAAACCAAAAACCAAATAACCCAACCAAAACACCAGATCTCTTTTCTAACTTTTGTTTCTTCAGACCCCGAGATAAATATTTAAAATGATCACAACATTTCATCTTTGCAGTCCAAGTTAAGTTTTAACCAAAAAATACTGAAAAATGTATTAATAACGTTTCAGTTGCTTCGGCTCATTCTTTCACTCAGTAAAAAGAATACCTTAAAGTTCAAGGCCAAATATATAGAGTTTGCCTTAAAGGTTATATCGATGCATATTGATCTGTATTACAAGTTAAATCACATTTAAGAAAACAGCACTGGCATTGGGTTGTAATACCCACAGCATTTCAAAGAAATTATATATGCAGAAAGTAAATGTGTCCATTTGAAAGGTGTCATTTCCCAGGAAGATGATCAGTTCTTCATACACTTTAACCAGAGCAAGCCTAAACATTTTCAGGAAACACAGTACAAGCTGGATTATGATAAAAAGATCTTCCTGTAAAACAGAAGTGACAGTTACCATGCATTATCAACAATAGATGAATCTGCAGCCCAAAACAATACCCTGCTCTCCACCCTATTTAATCAATAACAGAGCTTAGTCAAACTGAAGAAACATGTAAAAAGTAATTGAAAAGTACCATATTCCTGTCCTCTTTTTGACAGTAAACACTATTTAACCTAGTTTTTAATTACTTTTTTCTTTCATAGTTCTCTAACTGCTGCTCCTTCTTTTTTCCATCAGTTGCTAAGATTTATGGCCCACAAAACAGTTCCAGCATGCAATGAACCAGTATGGTAACAATTTGAAACATTACATCCAAGATCATTGTAATGATAAGACCTGTCTTCTCTTGTCTATATTAAAATGTATATAATATATATGAATAAATGGAATCTTAACTGATTTAGATACTACATTCTTATTGATGTCAAAGAGGTCAGTGAACACATTTAGTGTTTTAGCCAACCATGGATTGAAGATTACAGTTACTTAAAATGTAGATATGGAGCCTTTCTCCTGCAGTACAAATCCAGTCCAAATTTGCACCAGGTAGGGTATCTTAAATAGTTCAGGCAGAATAAATCAGAGGTACAACTCAAGTCCTTACTGGACAAATGCCCATTTCATCAAGAAAGTAATAAACCATGGCATCCATGACAAACTTTGACGCTATTTGCTTGACACAGTGCCTCTTCAAGGCTTGTCCATGTGTTGCAGATTGAAAGCTCCAGGACACAACCAAGGTGACACCGCAGTCATACAATCTACTGCCTGTCTTGGAAAGAAACAAGGTTTTACTGCAATCTAGGTCTTTTGCAATTGCTCCCTGGTCTGCTGGCTAATGAGGTCAGACAGTACTGTCCATTCTAGACATATTCTTTTTAGGGTATCATCTCTGCAAGAGACATTCCATGAGGACATACCCTTAAATGTGCCATCAAAGTAAATTATAATGATAGAATTTATTAACATCTTTAAGAGGCAAAAATCATACTTCTAAGGATATGTGAAATAAAAATGGATTAAATAGCAAACTAATTTCTGAAATTATACACTAGATGTTTTTATGCTACTGAAAAGGTTTTGTTACATACACAGACAAAAGCTGAACTTAAGACTTACAGGCATCCCTGACTAGAGATCTTAACCAGACCTCCTTTTTAGAGCAACTGACAACCTGCCCACACAAAGTGAGTGAGTGAGCATGCCTCGGAATTCATGCATATATGAGAGATTGACTTTCCTTCTTTGTTTTTTACTTTCATACCTCTTAACACATACCTCCTACCTTCCTAAAAGGGAAACCTGAGACTGAGATCATTTGTATCCACAAGCAAATATTGCAATATACAGATGTAAAGCAACGTTTCTGTTGAGGAGTCAACAATGTTCCTCCCACCAAGCTCTCAAACTGCATGATGGGTGGAGCTCCAAAGATACTCAGTCATCTTTAATGTAATGCACACTCTGAACATAAGCATCCAGTTGGTTACTGGCCTACGACTGGCCAACTCCATGCTTAAATGAGGACAGAACTACAGCCTGCAGCAATCACCTCTTCACTAGTGGAGGTTAGAGGTAATGGTGGAAAGAAAAGAGATAAAAAGGAGTAAAATTTAGATTAGGTGATCTCTAAGGTCCCTTCCAACCTAAGCCATTCTATGATTCTATGAAAATAGTGAAGAAAGGATTTAGAATCTATAATATGAGCAAACAAAAAATCAGAAAGAAATCACATACATTAATATTTGCCAGCAGTGTCAGAGAGTCACAACAGGCAAAAGATATAATAAATTAATGCTCAACCTCAGTTAAGGCACATCACTGCTGTAGTCACAGGTTAAACTATCATTTCAGTCCAGAACAGTGGTACAGCTTTGAACATTCTCCCCTATTTATCCTTTCATATTGTAGTTGGCTTGATTCACAAAACACTTTTGATGATCTGAATATCCAGATTCCTTTTGGAAAAAAAAAGAAAAAAAGAAGAAAAAAAAATCCTCCAGAAGTTCTGCCACAGATGTGTACCAGATGTGCTCCATCTTTCAATGGAAATAAAGGGTGAAAACCAACAACTGTTTTTTCAGTCATATCCAAACACATGCATGATGGGGATGTTTGGTTACAGTGACCATACTACATGTAATCTAAAGTAAAGAATCCCAAAATTTACTTACTGTAGGTATAAGGTCTTAGTGTGAATCACTTTAATCAACTGATCCATTTTTGTGGTGCCTAATTCCTTGTCAATATAGATAATGCTTTACAAAAGTTTAGAAGGAGATTTCAACCTCTGTCATAGAAAGGTGTCATACTTTTGAAAATTCTTGCTTGAGCATACATTCTATGACAAAGCCATTTGGAACATGAGACCCTATTTTCAAATTACGCACAATACAAGATTTAGCTTCTCACAGAAGATTAAATTCTGATGCAAATGGAAGGGAATCAAGCCATCCCATCACTGCCTGATGTTTCCTGCTAAGAGAAAATGGGAAGGGCATAATGCAAAGAAAAAGAGGCCAAGCATTTTAGGGAGAAGACATAAAAGCAAAACCCACAGGTTGCAAAATCCACATGAACTAAACCCATAATTCAAATTAGTATAATTGAAAACCATAAAGTTCAGCTCTGTTCACGTAAAAATTAACTTTATAGGGACTATCATTATAAACTATTGCTTCATCAGAAAAATACATCATAGTTATATTTTATTATTTTTATCCTCTCTTCCATGTAGCTGCTAGGAGGCAGTTAAACTGAGAACTGGATCTTTCCAAAGTTGTTAACAAGACACATTCCTTTTGGTTCATGGCTAGTATTATAAGAGTTTCTGTCTTATGTCACTATTTTTGACACATGCTGGAGACAGAACATCTTGGCTCAGAAAATACTGGACCATCATTTTATGAGAAAAGACTTTCTAGACCACAGAAGCAGTTAGATTTACTACTGACAGCACAGAGGTAATGATAACCTACCCTTATATAGCCCAGAGTCTTACATATTGTAAACTCAATTAGCAATTCTTTTATCTTCACCCAAAACAGATATATTGAAAATTGCAGATCGAGGGTTTTTTTCATATAGCTCTGACCACAGGGATAAATACTGCCTTGCTGCCTTGCTTTAGCAGCCTAACCTCATTTTTCATCCAGTTCAAGCTGTTTGATTCTAAGAGTCCATATTCCAGGCAGTCAGAGCACTCATTTAAGAACAGAACGCAGGCAAACGTGCATTTCTGGAGATGAAAGGCATGAGAGTTGCCCATAATTTTGCCACAAATAAACTTCTCCTTTGGTTTATGCTACATCATGCCCTTCCATTTGAATAGTTTTGATAAAGACCTGTAACTCCCTTTTCTTTCACTATACACAATGTGGATACATTAAATAAACACTTTTATATGTACCCGTCAAGGAGAAATATCCCACACAACGAAGTAGACCTTGTGAAATAACATTTCACTTATCTGTTGTGTTTTTTTGAACCTTTCCTAAGAACTGTAAGTCTCTAATCCCAGCATACAGACACATACAATCCTGCTCCAAGAAATTTCTTTTCTCAAAGACCAGCAAACAAATATAAAGATGAGGAAGGTTTCAACAGTGACAAGCACACTACTTCTTTTGCTTTATTTTTTTATAGCTAAAAGAGTTATTTTAATAACAGGCAATTCATGAGCATACACAGAATATGAAGAGGTCTTCAAAATACTTTGAAGAAATAGATCACATAGTCTAAGTCAAAAATATACATAATCTTTACTATTAGAGCTTCTTTACTTTTTACTGGGTCTCAGTGATTTACTAGTATAAAATAACACACAGCTGTGCTCTACTTACAACAACACAGGCAATATGAGGAAAGAGGGCGCAGTAAAGTTTGAAACTATAGCAAGAGCAGGAGAAAAGGTTTGAGTTAACACAGTACGACAACAATGAACTTATTTATAAGTACATCCTTTCAAATTTACCTCTATTCTTGTAATAAATATGGAAATCAAGTAAATGAAAAACCTGTTGGATTTACACACTTCTGTCCACACTTGTCAATTGTTTTTCAACAGCAAGTATTTTAAAACAGTGGTTATAACTTCTGTTAACAGAAAAGAACAGCCTGTTTTGGTGAAATAAAGTTGACAATTTATTCCTGTAAATTTAAGTTGTTTGTTTATTGTTCTTGTATGTCGACAGATAAAATTTCTTTAATGTTCTTGCACAAAATAATAAATACAGTGTAGTTAAATTTTAGATAGGAAAAGATTATGCTTTGTCTTGACAGCACCACAGTTAGGCATAAAGTTATAATGTTCAAATAATCTCTTCTGAGACTATGTCATAAAATATGTAGTCTTTCTAAGTGTATATGTATCTGTCACTTGAGTTTTCCTGAAATCAGAAAGAGATGGATGTACATCCCAATTCTTCATCTACAGATGTGAATTTCTATCTCCCTCAGTCCCGCTCTTCGTGCTATAAACAGATGCAAGTCTATCTGATAAAACAGAAAGTTATTGCTTCAGCTTAGGTGAAAACTGGTCACAACTACAGAGGTTTATTTGTTAGTGGGTTTGGTAGGGTTTTTTTGGGTTTTTTGTTTGGTTGGTTGATTGGTTTGGTTTTGCTTTGTTTTAAATAAAAGCACCAGTCCAATGAAATGGTTTCAAGAAAACTAAATTCACTGTTCGTGATGTAATTATTTCTTTTGGTCTTACTAACACTGATGATATTTAAACTAGTGATCTAGGAGTTATTTCTCCAATACTGAAGAAACAGATGCATCCATCATGCTTCATGTACATGAAGTAAATAAGGCTCAGTTTCAAAACCTCATATGCATATACATCTATTTACTTTGTGCATAAAAGAGGCAAAGTATCCATTGTTCCTTGTTTAGCCCCAGAGATTAAAACCTTCACATTCCATAATCAATGCAGTTAATCTCTCCCATTTCCTACGTTCCTGAACACTAATTGTCTAATATCTCTGTATTTGGCAGATTTGTCTTGAAATAAAATTGCATATTAAACAAAGAACTTGTATGATAAGAATACATTCAGTGATGTGGAAGCCACAAGGAAAATGCCAGCTGGTTTAGCGAATAATAAGATGTAGTATTAAATGTAGACCTTTCATCAAATGTTCTCATGATTCATACTAAGGTCTCTCTTCAGCTGGGTACTTCTCTCTTATTTTTATTGTTAACAGATTATCAAAATTCCATCATACAAGCCAGAATTTCTGCTTTTTTTAGCTGCAGAAAATGAACCACACAAGTTCTTACATACAGACTGAATACTGTATCAAATTGATCTGCAAAAAAGCTATCACCCTCAGCAACTACTGTACAAGTACATATTAATTAAATGGTGCATTATTAGGACAGATGCCTCAGTGTGTTCATGATGGCCCCTATTACTGTGGTCTCTTATATTCTAAGAGCTATTGTGCTTATACCATATGTTCTTGAAACCTCTGCAGATCTGCAAGCTAAAGGAACAAGAGGTACTCTCAATCATCATTGTACACCAAGGTACTCAAAACCACGGTCAGCATTCAAAGACGAAACAGGCAATGCAATAGGTCAAAAAATGCTACTGGTTGCTGCAGAACAGACAGAATTTCTTGGTTTAAGTTTTGTACACTGCCTTTTTTCTCCTACAATCAGTAGTTCAAAAAGGTAACATTGAAAAAGGAAAGTGATCTTAAAAGACAAGACAGTGCATCTCTATTTTAAATACTATTGTTTAAATAGAGCTCTAAGGAAAATGAGGGCAGATTTGCACTTGAAGAAAGTCACAAGAAACAAGCACAAGAAGAGGAACGTCCCATTCTAACTTAAGGGGAAAACAGTCTAAATATCCCAACCTTTCACAGGTGAAGTCTTAAGGAGATATTTCTCTTACAGCTCAGATGCTTTGAGTTATGAGATCCCTGGGATGCAGAATCCACTAGTGATTATCAGGCAAGCACAGCAGTTTCTATACACTTCCAGAGACCAGCACATGGATAATGCGTGTAAAAGGGAAACTTGGCTGATGTTGTCTGATAACATGGACTGTTGAATCAATCTTTTGACAGATGGGCTATGGACAGACACAAACAAGTTGAGCAGGACTACCTATTCTGTCAGCATCCTTTGACCTCTAGTGTTTCCTACCAAGACCCATATCTCACACTCAGCACCAGCAAATGAAAGCAATCAGATTGCCTGGGGCAAAACACTGTCTTCAGAAATCAGATTTGTGTCTGAAGTCTAAACCAAACTCTTAATGATCCAGATAGTTTGCAAGAATAAGAGGAAGAGTTGAAAAACAGATTAACTTTTTATGCGTAGAAGTCAATGAGTTGGTTAGGTAAAAGAGAAAGTACTTGACCAAATTATCTGCAAGGCTCCTAAAATTAATTTCCAAAATCCAGAGTAAACAAAGGGAGGAAATTTCCTTGTAGTGTAACCAAGACTCCCCTAAATGATAGTATTATTTCTAGTTCAATATTCCTTAAACATGTTTTGTTCCCACTAAAATATTACATAGTAAGAGTTACTACAAAAAATATATCTTTTAAATTAGTGTCAAGGGAACTTGGAGTTTGAACAAGAATTACTTTTACTTTAGTATAAATCAAAAGAAACAAAGTATTTTTGAACAATAGAAGAAATCCTCTCTATTTCATCATAAATGTTCAACATCTTAGTGAGTACGTTTCTCCCCGAAAGGAAAACTTTCCCACTCTGCTAGGGGAATATTAGGACATCAAAGAGTTTTTACCAATTCCTGCTAGAAAAAAATCAGCAGAAAAAAAACAACAAAAGGGAATCCTCCCTGCTCAGCATTTAAAGAACAGACCAAGAAGAAACTTGAAGGGTAGAGAAAATGGCAGCTCTGTATCTCTACTCACTTTGCATTTGCTTTTTACTAATTAATGCCATCTGAAAAGGCTAAGTTTAAACAGAAAATACAGTTTGACTCTTCAGACTCAAACTGTTCAATAATATCTCAATTTAATGATCAACATTTCCACCATAGACCACAAAGACTCAAAATATAAACTTTCTCATTTTGCAAAACACGGTGTAAATCATACATGTTAACCCTTATACTTCAAAGTATGACTGCTAGAATTGCATAGAAGCACTTATGCAATTCAGATATATTGTTTGGGCAATATCTTTTCCTTCTTTTATCTGCTAAATCTTCATTTGAAAACGCAGCAATTTCAATTAAAGTAGAATATAAAGCATATAAAACATAGGTTAATGTCTGAATCTGAAATGCAATGTGTGCCGTGAGGCACTGTATCATTATTCAGTCTTGCTTTCGTTCTGTCTAAATGTGTACTTAACAACAATAAAGGTAAGCTCTACTTTGTTATACAGGTGGAATGCTCATCTCTCCTCTCCCTCTTCGATTTGATCTTTTCTACCTCCAAGTTGGCACATTGTAAAACTTTTTTGCAAAGTTTATGCAGACTAACTTCATTTCAGAGTGACCACCAGTTCTTTTAACTACAACAGCTCTGAGCTCCATGAGACATTGATCATGTCTACATCCATGTTTGTACAATACCCACAGTAACAGGGCATTGTCTAAGTCTGGGGACTCTGAGCAATATTGTAACATAAATATTAAATAATAATAAAGCTCTGTCAAGTCAGTGATCTGTGAACTACAGCACATTCACGTGATAGTACATTATGGCTCAAAGGCAGCCCTCAGCAGCCATCATACAAAATCTCTATGGTCTAAAAAGTACTTAAACAATGATTTACACAAAAACTATAAAATTAATAGTAATTACATATATTCAAAATTAGTACATACACCAAAATTTACATTTGTGCTACAGTTAAGAGACTTCAAGGACTCATTTTTTCTTTGTTCTTTCAATAATTTCCATATCAAACTCTATAAATGTTCATAGATACATACATATACTAGGAAAATACTGATCAACCAAGTGTTATCAAAACTTTGAAACAGATTCAATTAGAATTGAAAAAAACACTTTGCATTAACAGATAAGTATAATAAGCAATTAGCTTAGAATAGTAAGAGAGTTTCATATGAAGGTTCTCAAAATAGGGATAGAATTGATGTTTCCTTTCACCCATTCCTACCCAATAATTTCAGCATTTTCACTCATACTGTAAGAACCAGACAGTGTATTGACATTAATGTTCATTCCTAGGGAAAATGCAAGATGAGCTGACTTACTTGGAAAATTGGACTTGCACAGGGAAGAAAAAATAAAATTGCAGAGTTAAATACAGAAAAACACCTGTTTGGGTATCTCATTAACTAACAGGGGAGGAGAAAAATCCCACAAGTACACTGCAAATTATCAAAACGTAACACAAAAGCTAAATATATAACGGTCTTTCATTTGGCTACAATGGCAAGTCTTGTATATTTAAATGGAAGCAAGACCTACTACAAAACAAGTGAACAATCATATTCACTAAAGTTAAATGTGCCACTAACTGTTTATTAGACTAAGTCAATTACAGTTAAACCCTCTGTGTTTTTATTTTTAACCTACTTTAGTTGAATGTAGACAATTTGAATAGCTTTGGAACAAGAGGACACATGCTTCACAGTAAATTAAGAAAGACGTATCTCACTGTTGCCCTGATATAAATTCTAGGGGAAGGTATTAAACAGAGAATAATATTCCTTATACGTAAAAAGATTCCTATATAAAAAAAAATAAAATCACTTTTCAAAGACTACATAGTTACGAAAGTGATATGTATAATCTTCTTACAGGTATACCCAGCTATGGGTAAAAAAAAAAACCCAAACTTGAACTGTTTCCAATAGATATTTAACACATCTACATTAGAAACCCATTAAACTAGACATTTAAAAACTCTTGTAGCTAATTAAGAGAATAAATTAAGCTATAATTAGCTGGAAATCGTAGAACTTACCTGAGAGAGTAAAATAAAGCTAAAGGCAAACTTTAAAAATGAGACACTGAAAACCTAGATTTTACAAAAGAAATACACTAAACACCACGTATTTGAGAGAGAAAAAAAATTAAATGTTTTATATGTTTTATCTGGAGAGGAAGAGAAGCACTAGCCTCTCTAAAACGTGCTCTGAAGTATGCTCTGAAAAAGCAGTAGATGCTAAAAGTCTTATTTCAGAAGGAAAAGCTTCTCTATTTCATATGTTTCTTTCTGTCATCATTAGGTATGTTTTATTTTTTCCTTATTTCTGAAAATAAAAAGTTACTTCTGCTGACATTAAAAGCTTGATTTTACAAACTGTTTAATGCACTCTAAGGATACTGTTAAAAGACAGTGGCATGTTGATGTGAGCTGTACAAAGGTCAGTGATTTGGAGGCTCTTTCAGACAATTTGCCAGGATTTTGGCATTTTGTAAGCACACATAGGACAGCTCTCCAGCAAGCTGACCTTGACAGTGAATTGGATAAATAAACCTTCAATTTACCCCCTCCAGCTCAATGCTAGCCCAGCTGATCCCTCTGGAGCCTTCACCTGTCCATATCGTTCAACTGCCTGCAACTTTCAACTGACGAACATCCACAGCTTTACAGGTTCTGTGACAAACACCATCTAACAGATAAGGCTTCTGAAAAGTCAAAGTCAATAGTGTTTCCATTGAAAATTTAATGCTGCTTCCATCTTTACCCATCATTCTTCCTACTGTTGCATGTATCCCAGGAGGCACTTCAAGCAAAAGCACTACTCCATAACAGGTAATGACGTGGCATTTAATGATACTGTCCAAAGTGATCCAAGCCCATGGAAAGTAATGTGCACTCATGTACCAGATAAGCACAGCTGAATGTACTAGAACAGCAGTATCTTTCACTGCACTGTCACTAGATACAATGTGACATATGCTCTGCCATTGTACCTGGCTTTTCCTTTTACTTCACCATCAGAGGAAAAGAGCATTTTCAGATACAGAGCACCAAAGTGTTAAGGGAATTCAGTAAAAGGTAGGATGGCAACATATCCGTAATTAAGTATTCACAGCCTCTTTAATACTTCAGTGCTCTTGGATTCGCTACTAAAATCTGTGAATTATACCTCATTGAAGAATGTCCTTAATCGACTCTGACATGTTTTATTGGAGGCAGAAAAAATGTTTCAGTATGATAGATAAGGTTAAAAATGTTACTACTCTGATCATTTACTCTAGTGCCTTGCAAAAAACTCCAAAGCCAAAAACCATTTACATCATTCATCTGATGCAATGGAGAAAAGAAAGCATTATCTGACAGCCCATTTTAGCTGATGGGACAAAGTGCACATTTTCAATTTTCTGTCAAAGTTATGTTGTTTATGTAGATAAGAAAAAAAAAAAACACAACAAAAAACGACTGTAACATTTCTACTGCGTGCCATAAGGATTTGAAATTTGAGTTAAACAGCAAAGTACCTTGAGACCATGCAAAGCATAGCATGACAAACAAAAATCATTTTTATGGTTTCAAACCAAGTAATACATTACATGTTTTCTACTCTAATAGCAGCACAGTGTTTTGAGGCAGCCCCAGAACGTTGCAGCAAAGCTCAGCATGACATCTCTATGCATGTGCGAGAATACTTCTCTCGCTGTAGCGTTACCTCAGAGGTAGTTTAATAAAAACTGAAATATTTTTAAGTAAACATTTTAACCGAGTTTTTCTTGTATTAATTTTGATACTCTCCAGATATCAATGACTTCTGCTTACACTACTCACTGCAAAAGGGACGGACGGGAGTCTCATACATATTCAATGTCTATTATTAGTTTTATTAGAGTGATCCATGACTATGCAAAGGAAGTTAGCAAAGAAAAGAAATTGTTTAAACTCATCAGCAGCGACTTCTCCACGGAAAGACATGACACTGGCAGAAAAAGATGGTTATTAAATTATATCCCTCAGGACATAGCACATTAAGTTTTCAAATAAATAACCTATCCATTTAAAACCTATATGGATAGGCTATCTGAGAGAGAGATTGCATGTTTTAAGAGTTCCTTCTTTGCTCTTTCACCACCAAAAAATGCTGCTTCTTTTCGGTCATGCCAGTAAAGCAAAATTTCTAGAAGTAATTTTATTTACTATGCAATTTACAAGATCAGCATTTCTACACAAATTAGGAAGAAACAGTGTTTATTATAAAACTAAAGTAATCCCATTTCAGCTCATTTCACTACTCATACACCTAAAGGTAAGCACACATTTAAGGAACTGGCTCAATTACCTCAGGCTTTCTGGTACACACCTAAATTACTCAGACATATCTACGAGCTGAAACCAAACTGAAAACTTACAAATAATTGGCTAAGACCCTAATTCTACAGTATGGACAAGGCTTTAAATTAGGACCAGATGTTGGATTTTATTCTTTAAACAACAGTTCTGAAGACACAGAGAGATCCATCTTCCAAGCCTACTTCTGCCTGCAGACAATATGACCCATCTTAATGAGACTGCTGAATGCTTTATGAGCAATTCCATCCACTAGTTACTATATTCTGGCACCAAAATTAAAATATTCATTCTAGATCTTGTCATTAGGATAGTATTGCATTCTGCCAAATTTCCAGTGCCACTGCTTATACTCCCTTGTGATCGAGCATTTCTCCAGAACCAAGAAGACAACAGGAAGGTCTGGCTACACATCCTGTAGTATCACCAGCTCATTAAGCTCCTTGTTCCCATAGACATTGTTTAGAAAAGAGACTCTGGGAAAAGAGCTTTCCATATCCCAGTTACCTCCATGCTACCTGCTGCCGCTATCAGCTACCTACATCTCTGTTTATACGGTTAATCGCAATCATAAAAATCCTACTGAAAAGAACACTCCTTCCTCCAAGACACAGGGAGGAGGAATAAGAGGCAAAGAGAATGGAGAATTGAGGTCATATTTCAAAATTCTGAGCAAAGATTATGGCCACTAACTCAGCAGAATGTAAAAAGTTGAAATAAAAACTCCCAACATAGAAAAATGTTATGGCATAAGAAATATGTTTGGATGTCACACTAGGGACTGTCAGTCACAAAATTGTGCCTCTGTCATACTGTAATGCATTACCATATGTGTCACTGTAACTTGGGAAAAATATGAAAAAAAGACCAATTTCTGAAAAGTATTCTTTTAAGAGCTTACATGAATTTGAGGAATTAAAAAAACAACCAAAACTTTTTTAATAACATGTATGCTTTAGAAGGCTAATTGTCACACGTGTGAAGAAGGTCTCACTGTCTTCTGCATAGCAATTTTCAATGCTGAGACTTGTGACCATAGGAAGACATCAGGGACTACAACTAACCACACATTCTCCAAAGTAACTGTGGAGAATAGCCAGAGTAAGAGAGTCATGTTATCTCCTCTTCTCTGGAAAGACCAATAGAGTTAAAAGTAAGGTGATATTTAATAAAAAAATACAAAATCTTTACCCCATAGTAAAAAGAAAAAAGTTGAAGAACTGCGACTCAGAGTCAAAATTCACGATCTGGAGCTACCTACCAAATGTTATCCAAACACAGCATAAGGTTACAATTAACCCCAGAATATTTAACTTAAAACTGGTACATGATGAATGAATCTTTACATATACAATTTTTCACCACAGAAATTAACATACCATCTCTGCCCATATATCACAGCCATGCATGCAGAAGTTCACTCTTCTACGCCTATTTTTTTGAATCCTGCTTTCGTTGCTTTTGAAATTATTTATTATATTGTTTTTCCTGCATAATAATTGCTTTTATTTTATACATTGCAGGGCTCAAGAGGAGATAAAAATAAGGCAAGGAAAGAAAGAAAACTTACTTTCTTTGTTATTAATTTTCAAACTGCTTTTTTTTCTTATTTTTTTTTAAAGTAATATGTTTTATTTTCCAGGCAGTATGTATGCCTTGCTCTATGAAGTGCGAGGTGCTATTGCTGCCTTAGCTCTGTGTGTGGTTGTGGCCTTAGAAGTCAAGGATAAAAGAAATAAAACATTTTTATTTTTTTTTAATTCTGAAGTGAAGAATCCGTTTGATTTCTTTTGTTTATTGCTGCATTACTTAGGTAATTGCTTGAGTTCAGTCACACTGATAGCAGGGCCCTGGACTCTCTGACTCCAATTCTTTTGCTTTATTTATTAATCTTACTTATTAAAAGAATGTTGTCTTGTCTTATATGATGGGTACTATTCAAGCAAAAGTTAAATCACTTATATTTGCAATCTAAGTCACTGATTTACAAAAAGAAAACCATGCAAAGTATTCACAAACATGCTCTAAAACATATGAAAACCACAAGCTCAGTCCCCAAAAAATCAGATTGCCCAAAACGGTCTGTGAAGGTTTGCAAAGCATTTAAGTGAAGCAAAGCCATGGTAACTTGCAGGGTAAGAGTCAGTTCACATAGAAAATGTAGTATCAACACATCTAAAACTTGGCCATGCTTGAACAAATCACAAAAAAATCCCATCTGGTTATTCATTCAGCAAAACCTCAGCAAAATTTAGCATATCCTCTGCCTCTCAGAATGATCCAAAGACCTGCTATTTCAAACAGTACCATCTTTTCAGTACTTTCTAAAATTTTGACAGCTATCAAGATCCTAAGATCTCCTATTATGTGGTGACTCCGTGTGAAAATAGAGAGATATTTAGCTATTTGTTATCTCAAATCGCGCTGATGTCCTCTTCTAAAACTCCCAGACTGGTTAACAATGGAATTTTTCATTAAAGTATTAGGTTACAAGACAAATTACAAAAGGAAAGGATTTCAATAATTTTTAAAATTTTCATTGATGTTTTAACCTGATGGCCCAGGACAAAACCACACATACAGATTATTTAAGAAATTCATGTGTCCAGACCTTTAACCTTGTCATACGCGTCTCCATTCTTTTCATCCTTAATATGCAACATATTTGTTTTAATAACCTATTCAGTGTCCCAAATATCTTCAAAGACACAAAGGAGTTGTGGTTAGAGTCATGTAATGAAAGGCAAGACTTCTGGTTGATGTTCCTGGATCTACAGGTCCTTTTTATTCTCTGCCTGATTTCCAAGATAACTTGCTCATACAGATTATCCGCACTTGGTAGCGTTAATTTCTCTTTCAATCCTGTCCCGTAGCTGAGGGACACTCACCCTTGGCACAAGGTAAAGTGCATTCCTGTAAGACATTAGGGATATTGTTTGTGTTTAGGGTTTTTTCCCCAGTTTATTACAGAATCACAGAATGTTAGGGATTGGAAGGGACCTCAAAGGATCATCAAGTCCAATCCCCCTGTCAGAGCAGGAACCTAAATGACATCACAGAGGAAGGTGTCCAGGCAGGTCTTGAATGTCTCCAGAGAAGGAGACTCCACAACCTCCCTGGGCAGCCTGTTCCAGTGCTCTGTCACCCTTACTGTAAAGAAGTTCCTTCTAGAGTTTAAGCGGAACCTCCTGTGTTCCAGCTTGCACCCATTACCCCTTGTTCTGTCATTGGGCATCACTGAGAAGAGCCTGGCTCCATCCTCGTGACATTCGCCCTTAACATATTTATAAACATTAATGAGGTCTCCCCTCAACCTCCTCTTCTCCAAGCTAAAGAGACCCAGCTCCCTCAGCCTTTCCTCATTAGGGAGATGCTCCACTCCCTTATTAGCTTTTGTGCTAGTACTGTTCTGGTTGCTTTGAGCAATGTACTGTTGCGGTGTACAACTCCTATTTGCTTGAGGCCAGAACAGTATCACTGTTCTACGTCATACTCCATTTTGTTCTAGAAAGCCTTTGAATTCACTTGAAATAAATGTAATCTATTGCCACTGACAATTAAGAATGTTAATTCGTATGTTGTGAAAAACATGGTCCACCCTGATTGTTTAAGCCAGTAAACTAAATGTTTATTGTTACAGTGTAGAAGGAAATAGGAGCATGACTTAAAGGTTTCATGAGCTCTAGTATTAAAAAGTAGAGTGGGTTATCAAGGTAACACCTTTTCTCCCTGTTATTTCAGGGCTTGCTGTCCAGGCTGCCAGGAGACCATCCTACAAGTTCTTTCACAACAATTCTGCTTGAAGTATTCATTATTAATCACATTCTTAGTTTCACTTCCATTCTCTGTTAATGACCACCAAATATCATCCATAAAGCAAGTCTCTCAATTTACACTGTCAAACTTCACGGTACTGATATTCTTAACTCCGAAAACTTAAAATTTCATTAAATGCGAATTTCCAGTTGCATTGAGTGGCATAACCTTTTTCTAGTCTCTAACCTAGATGAATTTTCTCAATACCGCTACCTCTTCATCAGTTGCCTGTTCTTGTTTGCCTTCTCTTGCTGTCATTTCACACTTCATCGCCTTCTCTGCAACATATCATACACTGTATCTTCTGCTATATTTCATTCTGCTTTGTCTACATTTTAGGATAATCATACAGAAGCATCAGCTGCTCATTGTCCACTAAGCCTGTTTTGTACCCTGAAATTATGTGTACATTGTCCATAATCCTTGCACCTCTAACCCCTCACAAGTGACTTACGGTACATTGTCACCTGCCAACCTGAAGCCAATGTCATAAAAGATATGCACAAAACTATTTCAATCACCATACCAAACAAAGGACTCCTTTGTCTTCCTCAAAATATCTTTGTGCGGCTAACTGCCCTTACAAGCATATTGCAAATTTCTGAGAGCACTGCCTTTGAACTCCAATTACCAACCATTTCATCTCACAATAAAAGCAGAAGGAGTCATACTTCTGTTTTTACATCATTGGTATAAAAAACATGCACTTTTCAATCAAAATGCTGCAATCGAATTTTGAAATATAGCAGCATATATTTAAGTCTCTTAATCCATAATTAGATGTACAATTTAAGATAGCTTGAATTTAAGAACAGGGAATAGTATCACACCAGTTGCAAAATTAAGGTGGACAGTAAACATATTAAAATATTCAGATACTACTGGAGTAGAAACAAAATATTTCCTTCCCTGAGTGTGAACATTTCCATCTGAAATGCACAAAAAGAGCATTAAATCCCCCTGTAGTATGCCCACTCTGGAAACGAAAGCTTAGAACAGAGGCTTCAAAGTCTTTGCTTGAAAAAAAAAAAACAAACCGGGGAAGATAAAAAGCAATTAAATATATAAATACATAAAATCTATGCACAGTCCTGCAGAACTCTAAAAATAATTCTGACCGCCTGATCACTAGAAGGTATCCCAGGACAATCAGGTCTGTACAAATGTCCAATTTATAGAAGAAATAAGAAGTCACCTCCAGATAAGCCTTTAAAAAGGTACAGAAG
The DNA here is from genome assembly GCA_013396935.1 of Baryphthengus martii. Taxonomy (NCBI): domain Eukaryota; kingdom Metazoa; phylum Chordata; class Aves; order Coraciiformes; family Momotidae; genus Baryphthengus; species Baryphthengus martii. Next base: position 128,933 of record VWZK01016938.1, on the reverse strand, counting down.
AAGCTTCACGGTCATATTGGTATAGGTTAAAATACATCTGAAACCCCTCCTTCCTCTGGCTAAGGCTATAAACAGCTATATCATGCTTTTCAGAAGTGAATGTGGCTGGGAATATTGCTTGTATATTCAGAATTTTCACAAGAAGGCAGTATCACAGTTACAAGCTTGAAAAATGCAAAAGTGCATCAACAGGAAAAATATGCATTTCAATAAAAATATACTAGTTGAAACCACTAGTAATTATTACATCCAAAATATTTTGGTTTTATATTAAAAAGCAATTTGACACTTGAATCATTCACTGCTAATTTTCTCATCAGCAACAGCAACCAAACTCCTCCACAACATTGCATACACTGAGTTGCTTTTTATTTTACTGCTACAATAACAGACAGATAATAGTTACCTTAGCACAAAGATAAAGAGATTACTGAATTTTAAACCCTAGATGGAAATAAATTTCTTACTTTAAACTGTGTCACCTTCACTCCATGGAAAGAGTGATTATAATCTGCAGGGGGGGAGGAAAGCAAAGCCTTCAAGAAGCAAGCCTTTCGTAACTTCACCATTTTTCACAGGCAAGTATAATTATAGTTTTGCATAACCATCTAATGAGAGGAAGTCCTTTCTTGCAGTGTTAATAAAGGACCTTGCATAACATGTTAACAAAGCAATGGCACTCTATGTAGGTAATGTCATAGTGTAATTAGCATGCTCATAAGATGACTTAAGATTACAGTTTATCTGAATCTAATAACTGCCTATCAGCCACTTTACCATTCTGTCTTTTTCAATACATCTTTCCTCATGAATGGTTTGAGTATCCACCCGCTCAGCACAGAATCAGAGAGGGAATAAAACAAGCCACTAACAGAACAGAAACAAAAATTGAGTTGGAGAGCAATGAAATGAATAAACTTTTGCACTTAGTTTAAAAAAAGCTTTTTCACATGCCTAGACATGTATTTTTGGACACAGTATCACAAATATCAGTCTTTGCTACTAATTTCCACATTCTACATGGTCCAGTATCTGAAAAGGCGTGAGAAATGCTATAAGAAATTATACCGGCCACTTAATACATGATATGAAAGTAGAGTTCAGGTAAGTATTGAACAGTTCTCCAAGCTGCTTAACAGGCTGTTTACACAAGAAACTACCTTCCATCGGAGCACACAAATTCAGTATTTACCAGTAGCTGGTATCAAGTACTGGTTGGTTCTCCTCCTCTCCTGTTCTTCTATGCCCATAGGTTCACTTTCAGAAGCAGAGTAGAATCAGCAGATTCTGATAGCATAGGTGGACTAGAATGACTTTCCCAGATCCCAGTTCTGCAGTATAGAACTCAGAAAGCTGTAATAAATAAATGACCAAAAGTAGTGCAAGTACTTGGCTTGGA
>VWZK01016938.1:103754-127473 GCA_013396935.1 Baryphthengus martii | reverse complement strand
TCCCCATATATAAATTCCCTTTCTATCACTTTATCAGACTCAAGAAAGCAAGCCAAGTGAATGAAAAAGTAGAGGATGACAGATAGTGGTTAAGTTTTTGCTTGGCATATTCTTTATAACATGTGCATTTCAGGGCTGGCATTGTAATAAGTCAGATTTTTGGGGATCACAAATGCTCAGAACCCCAAGTTAGCAGAACAGTGAGAACCGTTTATGAAGACAGAAATTGAGCACAGAGCACTATGTATTTCCCAACTTATAAACAACTACAAAAGAATAAGAAATTACATACAAACCGTTTCTTCTTAAATATATATATAATAAAATAAAAAATGTAAAAATGTATCTCCCTGAAGTAGTAACTGTAAAACAAATGAAGACATTTCCAAGTATTTGCTAACCTACTTACAGACATCATTGCTCCCTTGGGCCTTTGTAGCCTTACACCTTCCTTAACGGACTAGCTGAATAGGTAAATGGGTTATATCAGGCCAGGAAATCAATGTGTATACTGTGTTCCCAGCCACAGATGAGCTTGTCGAAGCCATTTTATTATAGCTCTAGGAGCTGTATTGATCTGACTGTTAACTACTCTGAGGTGGCTAGCAATCCAATGAAGATGCGTTCTGCCGTCCATCCAAATGCTTTCTCCCCTCAATAGTTCTAACAGAGTTAAGTGTTTGCAGATTGAATTAATTTAATGTTTGCTTAATCAAAACTGACTATGCTGGAGCCTAAATTCTATTAATTACTAAAGGAATCACACTAATGCTGTAACATGACGTTAGGCTGGAAAGGGCTTTATTTTACTATGATAAAAGGGAATAAGGGGGAATAGGAAGAATGAGGGGATATGTCAGGAGTTATTTCATAAAAATATCTATTTTTATTTCACATTCTCCAAACAGTTCAGATTTCTCTTTTAGTCTGAAATAGGATTACCGTCAGTCAGCAGAATTTCCTTTAGTGAATTGTTAATCACAGCAAGTTAACTACATACTTGAAAATGAGGAAGAAAAAAGTTGTAACATCACCGAAATTTATTTCTCCAAGTATAAAAAGGTATTCTGTTGAATAGAGTCAAATGCATCTTTTCTATTTCTTACTTCTATTTAGTCCTAAGGTTTGTATAGTTGATTTTCTTAAAGAAAGTCAGAAATACTTCTTACTTCACTTACTACAAAGACAAAAACGTTTCCCAAATTTTTCCCACACAACAGCAATGGCCTAGAAGTAAAACAAGCATTGTTCGACACTAATATAACTAAAAAACGTTCAAGCGTACGCCAATACACATGCTTTCAGAAGGCTCATGGAACATTTACCAGGGAAGCAGAGAAAGGTGTCCAGGTAACTTTTCCCTGGGAAAAGCTTAAGAAAAACAATGATAAATGCAAAGCGTTTTGCTTGATCAAGTGTACGTTCCAAAACCCATCGCACCTTGTATTTCACAGACGGGAAATCTGCAATGTGTTGGTTTTTTTTTTCCAAAAGAAGTTATTTCATATAGCACTTTTGGACACTGTACATTCCTAAGTTAATTTTGGTGAATTACCTGTTTTCATTTGCAAAAACAGGTGAATTTTCCCTTTTTTTTTTCTTTTTTTTTTTTTTTAAGAGTCTATAAATGAAAGAGTAAGTTTTGTATGGAAGCAAAATAATGTTGATCTGATTAATATAGCTGTATGCTTACAAAGCACACACTGAGTGTTAAATAACAAACAGGAGCCAACTGCAGAGATTAGCTACATACGAAACATACGCTCCAGAACAATGATTTTATTTCAAACACAAGAACAGTCTGTGCTCTTTTCTAACACACCAATTTACCACTTTACTTAGACTATAAAATATGTTTCTGATAACTACCTTCATTATGTGAACAGTTTAGGTTTTTCCCTCACAGGCACACGGATCACAGCAAAACAATTATAAGAAAAACCTCTTCTGTCTGCCTCTCATGGTCTTCATTATTATTGTTTCAAGTGAATGTCAGTCTTCACTTCAAGAGTTTCCATGCTACATTTTAATCCAGGCAGAGAAGCTTCCTGCAATCATATTAATCCAATTAACTGATTCCATCAAAAAACAGAAATATTACTCCAAGAAACATTGTTAAGTAAGTATGGAGCCTGAGTCAAACTCAGTTTGTTACATATTAGTAGCCCAGAGTGACTCTTCCAGTGTAAGAAAAAATAATAATTAAAAAAAAAGATACTATGAGAATTAAGCAATGCACATATTCATGCCAATGCAATAGCCAAGGGGGAGGAGGGGTGGTTGAAACAAAAAAAACACCCACCGTACAAAACCTACACATTAGATCTATATCTGTTACCTTGTAGTGATGATCGAGTGGAAGAAGTCACAAGACCCCACTACTTGTACTACTACAGCTACGTTATCCAAAGAAAATATTCCAAACAAAAAGAAAAAGTAGATCCCAGAAAGGCAGTAGCTTCCTGTAACTAAGTAGATGGTAGAGACAAGAGGCACAAAAAGTATGCAGACTCTGGCAGTCAACATCCATTTTTCAAGTCAAGGAGGGTCATAGACTGTATCCTGTGAATTTAGAAATTAGGGTTTCCACTCCTGATAAAAGTCTTGGAGATGACACTGGGAAGAGTGTCACTGAAAAGGTTTTGGCATAGTTATTACTACTGCATTTTACAGGAACTGAATCACGAATTCAAAACTATATGGATGCCAAACGCTGGGTAAATCATTCCAAGAGCTAATTGTATTCACATATAAAAAGATATAAAGGGATTCAACTTTAAATCCTATTTTAAAAGGATGCTTTTGGAGTTGTTAAGTATTCTCTGTATGAAATCTTTATTACGGTTTGTGAAGCAGAAAAAACTAACACACAGCCACAAACTTTAAAATTTAAATAAATAAATAATAATTAAAAAAACAACAACAGACTAACCTGCAAAATAGGACTGTACCATCCAAGAACAACTGGGAACATTAATTTTCTGAAAGTTTCTCTTCCATCTCAGAAAATTCTAGTATATATATATAAAACATAATTTCTTCTCTTCATATTTTTTCTGTTACTAGGATTGCTGATATAGACAGTAAGATGGTCCTTCAGGAATAGGATCCTTTCCAACTTACAAACTATTACCAAATGTCATTAATGAGGTAGAGGAAAAGCAAACAAACCCTGTGGATGCTACAGGAATTATAACTGATGACCGAAGGTGTCAAAAATACTAAGACACATTTTGAGGCTACAGTAGGCATTCATACCGCAGCTAACTTCCAGCTCATATTTATTTAATGCAAGTCAAAATTCCCATTTTAGTTCTCAGATAAGAATATTCTTTTTGCTAAATGATCATTTTCCTTTGAAGTGTAATGTCTGAAATCTGCATTTCATGTCAGAGGTGGCTGATCTACACAGAGAGCAGTGATACTCAGTATAATGAAATATTGTTTTTACAAGTCATACCTTTGCACTGTACCAAGATCATTCTGGGTTAAAACACCAATAAAATGAAAAATTCTCATTACAATGGATTCAAACATGTCAAAATGCATTTTACTTTAATCAAACTACTCTGCCCTCCACTTTTCAACCATTTCTAAAACATAAATTATATCTTACATTACAGAAAGAAACAAAACTAGCTGCTTTAAACTGTAATCATTGCAAATTGCAGCATTGACATCTCCAAATTAAAATCACAGGAGAATTCATATTTAGGTTGTTTTAACACTATCTACAGTCATTTGACATATTATAGGATCAGAATAATTTTAAGATGAATATAATAATCTTCCCCATGTATTTCATTAGTGAGGATCATTTGGATAAAAACAGAGCTCTATTTTTAAAGTCCACTGACATGCCAGAGATAACGGTTAAGAGTTCAGTGTTTGTGGTATAACAAGCTATGAATGACAGTGTTCTCTCCTCTTTCTCAAGAGTACAGCTTTGTCATCTACCACTGTGATCCCAACAAAGAAAAATCCAGATGTCTGCAAATTAAAGGAGAGTTGGATGACATTCTGCTGTTAATGCTCAGCATACATAAATCATTGTAATAAGAGAAGATTGTTATATTAACCTTTGTCACGCAATTTTCTTTTTCTCTGTAAGAAACAGGAAAAACAACACATTGGGTGGCACAATAATTCTATTTTAACGCAGAACAGTGTAGAGAACTTTTATCCTCTTGCCAATCACGTGACTCCCATTTACCTGGAACTTTATACACACCCCATAAGAAGTTAATAGTATGCACTCATACTTCACTTTGGTTGGTATATTGCTAGAAAGGCAGAAAACATCTTTCCAAATAAATCATAATTTTAGGGGAATAGAAACTGGAGGACAGGAAACCATGAAATTTGACCTTTGTCCTACCAAAAATCCATCATACAGTTACTGAAACGCTTTAGCTCCCTCTCTCAGAGGGGAAAATGGGACATGAAAAACTCCATATTTTAAGAATGAGTACACAATCTCTTTGGCTATGCACAAGCTCAGTTGCTTCAATGTACAAATACAAGAATATTGTCTCACATGGGAGCTAGTAGGATTGGGACCATGACCTCAATGGTATCACAGTAAAGAGTTAATGCATTTCTGAATGGATCTCATAGTACTTTAGGTCTCTGTTGTACACAGTGGATATGCATAGCGGTAAGGCTAATGCTGAAAATTTACCTTCATGCCAGGAGACCTCCCATACTTCCAAAGCAATTTATTTTGAAAAGTTTCAACTCTAATGAAAATAAATAAATAAATAGGTGCCCAAATTAGCTGCTTAACTTAAGGACATGCTGTCATTTGAAATGTCCTGTCATCCCGCACCGGCTCCTGTTGTTGTCCGAAGTAAAAATGGGTCTTGTGTACAGGTTACATCTGCCCTATTTCTCACTAAATATACGCACACACATATACATATGTATATATAAAGGGGAGACAAGGAACAGACAAGAGATAGATTCTTTTGATGCAAGTTTCATCACTATCTCATAAACTCTGCTTTTCAAGAACATCATACACATGTGTTGGGTGAGTAAAAGGGTTGAGGATTGAGCTTTCAGAGCTTGAAAAGTGACATTCACACCAAAATGCCTTCAAAGGTGGATTCAGGTGGGTTTTGACCATTTCTGCAGGAGACAAGTGGATAATTGGAATACTTATGTGCAATAAAACAGAAGTGTAATCATTTGGAGTTACTTTTGCATCATTTCAGTACACTCATATTTCACAAAGTACTTTTAAGCGAAAATAAATATTAAAAAAGCCATATAATCTAATTGTTACAGCATAGTACTAGATAGGCAAAACTAATGTCATTATCACCAACAATCAAATAAAAGAGAGAGCTGCTGTAACTTGGTGCATATTCCCTGGTTTGGTTCATCTTAATCCCAATTTTTTTCTTATACTATATCAACTACATAGCAGCCTTGACTTCTTGTCTCTCAAAGTCATGTCAAAAGTGTCCCAGTATATACCAAAATGCAAGTAAGCAAACTTATTAAAAATATACCTTTCTCATATATTTTAACTTGATTTCAAAATATACGCTTCAATTTCTAGAGGTGGTGAGGGATAAGTGGAAAAATATACTATTATTTTCAATTGACCAGTAACAAGATTTCTTTATAAGACTGGTCAAATTATTTTCAGGGGAGGACTGAATCTTGCTTTTCTTTCTTTCATCTAAACTAAATATTACTAACAATATGGGATAAGATTGGGCCAAAATTTAGGTTATAATTCCACAGACTTTAAAATTAATAAAATGATAAGATTTTTGGTAAAATTTTTCAAACGTGCTTAATTCTATTGAGAACATGAGAAGCTTCAAAATACTAACTAATATAGCTTAGCAAGCCATAATAAATAGCAAGCCTTCATGCAATCCTGTATGAGTTGTAGCAGAGTATTTAAAATTGCACATGGATTCAAGCCTGGCACCTAATCAGTTTATAGCTAAAGGTATGGAAAAGGCATCCTGGAAAACTCTTCAAACTTTTCCCCGACAGAAACATCCACGAATCTTAGTATAATTTCACAATTATACTTCAGGCTTTAATTGAGGACCGTATCAAATGCTACCGGGATACATTTAAGAAATTTCAGAATTTAAGAAAGTTTTAGCTATAAATTCCACCACGAAATGGGTGCTAAATGTATTATGAACATTCCCGTTCTGCAAAGGTTGAAGGACTGCTGTATATTACTAAAGCAGTATTTCTATTGTCTTTCTCAACTTCCGTAACTGCTACAGCATGTGATTCTAAATGCAAAACTCTTCCCCTAAAGCCAGAGTTCACACTCTTAAACAACTGCCTGAGCTGTTACTGTATCCAAAGCTTACAAAAATTAGTATGTTTATATAATAATTACAATAGGCCACTTAGACCCAACTCCATTCTCTTTTAGATTTTTATGAATTCTCTGGCAAATAAGTTGAAAGACAATGATTTCGAGAAAGTCAAGGTATATGTTTGAGATCCTACTCAACACCACAAAGTATGGATTTTACAGAAAAAGTATAAATAAGGAGTTGAGACTAATATTTCTAAACATAACTTGATGGGTACTTTCCATATGGATGGTAAATTGATAGGCAGCTGCAGTACTACAGGAGTCAGTGACAGTGTGTAAGCTTCCAATTCTGGCTTTCATTTTATATAAAGATAAATATAAACATATGGGATACATCTGCTAAAATATACGGGACTTATTCTCTACTTTATTTTTACTGCCTCTGTGTGTTACAAAAGCAGTACAGTTTTATACATATCTTCTACATATTTTCCTGAAATAAAGTTATATGTTTTTTAAGTATAAGTTGCAGGAACTTCTTGCACAGTGTTCTCTGAAGGAAGCATAATGCACTTCATTTTCTTGAAAATGGAATTTTAAGGTGAAAACAAGAAGGAAAGAAAATATTCCAACTCCTTGCTGCAGTAGAAATGGCATCAGCAAGGTGGGCCTGCCTCTAAACTGTCCCTTCATTGGTGAGGCCTCACCTTGAGTACTGTGTGCAGTTCTGGTCCCCACACTTCAAGAAAGATCTTGAGGTGCTGGAGCAGGTCCAGAGGAGAGCAACAAGGCTGGTGAAGGGACTGGAGGGAAAGTCTTATGAGAAGAGGCTGAGGGAGCTGGGGTTGTTTAGCCTGGAGAAGAGGAGACTCAGAGGAGACCTCATCACTCTCTACAACTACCTGAAAGGAAGTTGTAGACAGGTGGGGGTCGGGCTCTTCTCCAAGGCAACTAGTGACAGGACAAGAGGACATGGACTGAAGCTGCGCCAGGGGAGGTTTAGGTTGGATATTAGGAAGCACTTCCTCACGGAAAGGGTGATTAAACACTGGAATGGACTGCCCAGGGAGGTGGTGGAGTCGCCACCCCTGGAGGTGTTTAAGGAAAGATTGGATGTGGCACTTAGTGCCATGGTCTAGCTAGGTGTTGTGGTGTTGGGTCATAGGCTGGGCTTGATGATCTTGAAGGTCTATTCCAGCCTCAACAATTCTATGATTCTGGAGGCAGAAGGGGAAACAGTAGCTGTGCAGCAATTCTACTCGAACAGGTTTGCTCAGAGCTACAGAAAAAATGAACCTGTCACTAACTGGCATTAATGTCACTCCCATTGAGTTTTGCTTTCCATGTTAAAGTGTGGGTAAATATCAAACTTGGGTTTACTATTAGTACTAGAAGTTTTTTCTTTCTATTTCCATTTTTGCTTACTTCTGCACACTTTCACATTCTTCAGAAGAATCATGGATGCATTCACCTATATATGACTAGTTTTGCACAAAGTTAAACTTTGGTGTTTAAGAAAGTTTTAGCTACTAAATTATGTTTTCTAACCAGAACAAAACACAGACCTTGAATTCTGACCCTACAGTCATCAATAGCCTCACAAACTTTGAGATTCCCAGCATTTCAGCCCATGGTTTCCTTCTGCATTCCTGCAACTTGAGGAATAAAATAGGCTTCAATTAAGGAGTAATAATGAATCCCAGAAAGTTATTTGACTACGGTTTTTCTTATCCTTTCTTTATTGCTCTGGTTAGAAATAATTTACAAGAATTAGTTTGCAATTTGCAGTTGCATGATATCACAGTTACAATTACTGTTAACTCAGAGAAGTTCCTCAGCTACATACTCAGCCCCACACAAAAGTTCAGTAGATGTCCTGAACTTAGTTTGCAAAAAAAATTGGCCTTATAAAACCGCAGACAGAAAATAATAATACTTATGAGATGAAAACAGCCCGTGCAACCCCCACCAATTTCTGTTATAACATTTGTATCATTTTCATCATCACAATCTCTTTAAAAGAAAACGTTTCAGTTCTAAAGGCACCTGGCACTAGCTGGAAATATTATTCCTGGAATATACGATATAGTCTAGAAGTATAATTAATTATTTTAAAATGCAATTTTCCTTGTCTGTCACTGCAGTGCATATCACTTCTTTGGAATAAATCTGCAAATAATGAAGATGAGTAAGAAAGGAATTTTAAGCGTCTAAGAAGAAAAAAAGAGAGAAAGAAAAAAAAAAGAAAGAAAGAAAGAAAAAGAGATAAGACTACAGGAACATAACCGAAACATCAGACCCCATTACACTTGACTGTAGTCATGCTTCTCAGTGCCTTTAAGTTCAGTACGAGGCAGAGGCCAGAGGAAGTCACCAGGACTGCAGTAGTTTGCATTCATTCAAAGTAATAATAATATATATATCTGATCCTACCATTTTAGTCCAGTCATTCAAAACTTCACATTCTTCTACCTATTTGTAGTTTACACATTTCTGCACAATCCCCTATGTGATTGGTAAAGTAGCACTACCTTGCACAATATACCATGAAATTCCCATTAAAAAAATAAAAAGTTCTCTGTTTTTCTGTGCTGCATATTAATTTATAGTAGCGAGTCAACAGTATCAGCTGTCCATTTAAGATATGTTGGCTTAGTTTACAGTTTGATCCTCGAAACTCTATCTTTTCAATATCTCAAACATGTATATACTGTGTTCTGAAGAGCTTTCATGGAGAATGTTTATTAGTCGCTTTGATCTAATTCATCACAAAAGAAACCATCTTAAAGTACATAATGTTCTTTTAAGTGACACATGTTGAAGCTGTTAACATACTTTTAACCCATGCTTTCAAGCATCTTAACCCGTCCTTACATCGTCTAAAACTTAATTAAAAGAATACTGTCAATATCTATGTCAAAGTAACTTGTCACCCTATGAATGAGAGCCTCAGTCGATTTTTCAAACTGTGCCAAACTTTGGAAGGGCTCTTTCACTTTATAAATCAACTAGCAGCTTAGAATATCCTGGCAGCACCTTCAAGGAACGAATCAAAATGACAGGAAAAGAGGGGATAACAATCAAAGCTTGACTGAATACAGGTGTTTGAGTTTACAGAGGAACCACAAATGCCTGGATCTTTGACAGCTGTTGATGTTATCAGTTATGTGCAGCTATTATTGGCTCCGGTCTTAGGGGCTGTAAGGCCTTTCCCTTAGCAACATCTTTGTGGCTGATAACATTTGGCTGAACTTTCAGATCTTAACCTCCCTTCTGACTTTTTGCAGTCAAACCCGCCTAAACTGATCAGAGGAAGAGACACGCAGTGGGAAGACAAGTAAAATATTATTGACTGGACTGTTTCATGTCTATTAGGAAGAAAGAGCAAGGGAGGGGAGAGCTTTCCAACTTGACAGGCTTCAAGATAATCAGGGAAGGAATCAAGGCAACAGAGTAACCCTTAGAACTAAGTAAGAAAGCAATGGCTTATGAGAGGTCAGTGTTCTGTACGAGGAACAAACACAGGGTGATATTTTATAAGGTTCCAATTTGAGTTCTCCCATTTTAGTACTTGCATTTTTTAGTGCTGCCACTTAAAAGACCTAGAGCAATTTTATGGTACACGATACAATATTATCACTACTTAAATCTTCAGCTTTACTTAAAGGATACAAAGATGAGTAAATTGTTGAGATTCTCAGCAGCTCAAACTGTGCCTGAGTATTGTCAGAGGATTCACATTTTTACATAGTTTTTAAATTGTAATTCAGCACGCTTTATCAGTGTTTTCCTCAGCAGACTTCCCCCTGTTCCACTCACACAAGCCAGGCAAAGCAAAAATTCATGAAGAGCTCACACTATTTACTGAAGTCATTCCACTGGTAGTGGCAATTTTCTTAAGGCAGTGCCATGCACTCTGTATCCCTTTTAAACCTACACGCATTATCCAAAATTCTCAGTGTTCCTCTAAAATAAAGGCCAGGAAGTTCTCTATACTTCAACACATATGTTGCAAACCATCAAACATCACTCCAACGACTAGATCAGATTTGTCACCTTAAAATCAATAAAATCCTAAGGCAACGAATTAGCACACTAACAGACTGGGTTCTCAGATCTCTTCAAGTGGTGAAAAAGCAACCCCAGAAACTTTTACCGTGTCACAAGAAATCATGTTTTGGCCTCGCTATTTCAAATGATTTCATTCATCAGTTGAGCAGCACTTGAGTATTAACCATTACTAACGAGTAGGAGTAAACCATATGTATTCTTTACAATCATATGACAGACTACTTTTTTCCAGGACTTTCACAGTAAGGCTTTCTTGATAAGTAACCCACCCTCTGTATCACAAAAATTTTGATCTTTAATTGTGTAAATGCTCACTTTCTGACAAATAACAATGTATATCCCACAGGAAAACCTGCTGAGTGCAATACATGTTACTGTCATGCTGTATGACATGGCAGAAAGCACAGGTGAAATATATATGACACTATCAATAATATTTAAACAATAATAAGCAAAAGGCACAATTGAAGAAGACATTGCAAAAAAAATAAAACGGGAACTTAAGAATTATGCTGCATGACTCTTGGTATTTTCAAAAATAAAATCCTTCTGAATAGTAGTTTTAGAAACCAAGCAGTGCTCTGCAGCAGAATTCCACTCCAAAATACAAACTCAGAAGTATAGACTCTGCAGCTATAGATCAGCACAGCTAAACAGAAATTATCAGTTGTACTGTGATCTATACTAGAATACCAGCATACTTTTTTATGAATAAAAATCAAGACGTAATAAGTCCAGTTTACCTTTTTAAAGTAATTTGAGAATTTATATATTATCGCAGTTTAAGTTTATAATTCTATTTTTAAAAAACGTGTTCAGCCATAAAGATGTCACCATTTTAACCATCAAGAAAAGGTCACAGCGGCATTCAGGATACAGCTTAACTACTCTTTTTCATGCTTTGACTCTGAATTTTTGCATCTGCACTTACTTAGAAGCAACTGCTAGAATTATAATCATATATTTAAATTAGTCACTAGGAGAAAATTAGAATGTTTTGGAAGAAAATTAGAATGGAATGTTTCAAGAATTCCTAATAGTCCTTAGACTTCTTTTTTATATATATCTTGCTTATATTGCATACACTGAGAAAGAACAAACTCTCAGGAAGCCATTCAGGAGTACACCTATTTATAAATGCCATAAGCGGTCAACCAGAAAGCATATCTGGGATGAGTGATCAACCACACAAATGAATTACCAAATTGTGAACACCAGACAACAAGTCCCAAATGAGCCTCATATTAAAACAGTCACTATGATACCCAGATCAGTGTTAACTAATGCAAACAGCTCATACATTCAGAAGTTGTTTACTAAAAATTCAAAGAATAAAGATTATTCTCAAATCTCTCTATATATGTATCTCAGAATACATTCTCTACAGTAATGACAATATCTTACAGCATTCATAGAAAAAAAAAATATAAAAGGATGGCAAAGCCAAAAAATTTCTTTTAAACAATATCCTAAATTAGCCCTAATTCCACACCTCTGTAGCACAGCGATTGAGAGAGGTCTTAACCCACTTTTTTGTCTTTCCTAGCTCCTGAAATTCACTAGCATCTGACTTTTCCAACTTACACATTACATGAAATAGCCTTTTGTAGGTCATTCACCAGTAGCACAACGTAACGTGCTGCTCAGAATACTGCCTGCCCCCCAAATCCAATCTGCATTATGACCTCAGAGCAGCACCTTTTCCAGCCCTTAAGAGATTCAGAACAGAGCACAAAGACTCTGTAGCAGAAGACTGTAGTAGGGGATGCTTTTGTCAAAAGGTGAAAGATATATGGTAGACAGTTAAATCATTATTTTTTTTCATTAATTTTGGTGCTTTCATTTTAGTGTTTGATAGCTTTAGTATTAAAGAGTTAATTCAACTAAGAACAGCAGAATTTGGAAAAAAATGGGTTTATCTCAAGAAACATCTATGGTTCACAGGAAGACAGTTAAATCATTATAGTATTATGTTACTATCATTAGTATTATGTTATTATTATGATTAAGTTATAAGAAAATTACTTTAAGCTTTACCTTTATTAGGTGTTATCTAATAGACAACAACATATCTAACAGTATATATTTCTTAACAATAAGTATTTCAAGGACAAATATCAATGAAAAAATTAGAGTTTATTTAGGTTGGAATTGTGATGTTATGATGCACATAATTTTCATGCTACTTGGAAAAAATAATCCATCTTTATGTGAGCACTATGAAATATATGATGTCCATTTTCCCAACATACTTAGATATTACTGATTTTTTGAATGCTGAATTTCTTCTTTCACATCTTAAGAAAGGATTTATGACCCATCTGAATGTCGAAATTGTCTATAGAAAAAAAGATTTTTCAAAGTAGAGATGGACACAGTTGTCCTTAGCTTCACCTCTATTGTTTTCAATCCCCGTACTCTCTAAAAACGACTCTGCTCATCTTGAATGCATTCATTCCAACAACTACAGCATCACTGCCCACACCCTCAGTTTTACTGACTTATGATCAGATAGCTTGCTTATATCTCAAAAGTCATTTGTCTATTTTTAAATTTTTTTGCCTTACTTCACTGTAACCCAAGTCACATTTCATGTATAGGCAACTACTCTACCCTAAATTATTCCAGTTAAATTAGAGTTTTATAAGAGGCTTCTAGTTATAACCTTAATGGCAATGAGGCTATCCTCTCTTCTTAGTACTTTCATCCTTAAGTCAGCAGCATTTAGGACAGCACTTCTGCTTAGAGCTCATTTGTACAATGCAACATCATTATGAAAGCCTTTTATCCTCAATCATTCAACCAATCCAAACATGGAGAACCATCTTCAAGAAAGAAGCACTAGTAAATCTCTTTCATTTCCTTTTAATTTTAGGCAGATAAATGCTACTCATCCTGAGTTGAAGGCTCTCTGGACATGAAACTACTCATATAAAATTTAACCCTATGATAGCTAATTCACAGACTTCCTTTTGCATTCATATGTTGATTTTAAAAGCTCATGATCTAAAAAAGTAAAATAAACAGTATAATTAATGACACAAGGGGCTTGTAAAATTTAACAGAATTCATTTCATCCTCTTCTATCACACATCAGAACAGTCTGACCTCTGACACAAAATCACCTTCTCAGGCATAATGTGCAAAAATCAATGATAAGGTCTGTGATGCTACATTATTTTGGGAAGAATCTTGACTACTGCAGGAAGAGATTATCTCTTGAATAACTAAGATCATAGTGTAATGTCAACAGTAACATCCTTAAGCAATTGGGTCTTTGACCAAGAGAATTTCAGGAGACAGAGTGACAAAAGTAAATGTAACTACTGAAGACAAAATGCACAGTTCAAAAGACACATGTTCAGTCCTGTCCCAGAAAACAGGAATCATGCAGCAGCAATATCACAGCAATCCTGGAATTATATTATTTCTACTTCTCAGTGAAAAAAAAATATTATTTTTTTTTAATCTAATGAAGGAGCCAGGGAAACTACTTTATTTTTATGTCGCATTTTCACTCCAGAAGATATTGGAAACGGTTAAACAATGGAAGAGAGTGGCACAGAAATCTCATTTTTCTGTTGTTGTTTCACTTAATTTACTTTTTTCTAATTAAAACAAGGTGAAAGTTACAACTGAATCCGCCACATTCTCACACTTTTCAAACTTAAACACTTCACCATTTTACATAGATAACAGAAACACCTTTTTTTTTTTTTCTTACAGAAGGTTAGGTGACAAGCTATTGGTGCTGCCTTTGATGGTGTCTGTGATAGTAGACTAATCTCTACCATCAGTTAAAATGATTGCCATTAAAATCTTTATAAGCAATTAGTGTTACTGCTTGAGTTCCAGTATTCTCTACTGACTGCAGAAAACAGGGAAAGCCAGCAGTCTAGTGAATGCTAGTGGCTTTAAGAGGAATATCAATTTCAGAAAAGGTAAACATTGCAATGGCAAAACACCATACACGTGAGCATCACCGAGTTAATGGACAGGAAATCTGTAAGAGATAAAAATATGACATATTGTATTTTAAAAGGGAATTTTCTTCCTCAACACTATTACTCATTCTACTTCTGAAACAGACATTTTCTCTATTCATTTTTCTCATATCATGAAAGCTTGCATTGAATTCCCAAAGCTATGGTCATCAAACATGCGCAAAACAAAGTCAAATAAATTCACCTTGCTAAACATACTAACTAGGTCATATGATTTTAAACCTTTGTATACTGCAGGTGTGGTCCTCATGCATGTGTGCAAAGGTGCTAAATATTTCTTATTCTTAACACAGAAAAATTACATCAGGCCTAAAGGGATGGTTCTCCATTGTATGGATCAAAAAACTTCTCTAGCAATATTATTATAAACTGTTATTTAAAGCTATCCTGAATGAGTTTTTAAAAAAATATAAATGGGTCCTTCGTCAAAAATATAAATTTCTTGTGAGTTTACCTTCCTCAAAGAAGGAGTTCCATCTTTTTAAACATTCTATCCCCTGTGGAAGACATATACACCCCCTCACAAGGATACACCTTGTGGTTATTCCTAATTTTAGAATTTCAGATAGCATTATAACAATGCACACTATAATGAGAGAAATTAAGTATACAATTCTTAGTTGAATTTACACAGAAATCCAAGCTACAGAATGTAGTGCTTGAGCAACAGAAAATAGGGCTCTTAGGATCTATTGCTTTATTCATAGACACATGTGGACATTCAAATGCAAATTGTGAACTGGTAAGTGCATTGAAGGTCTGCACTCCATGGTCTTCATGTACATCAAAGTTCAAGTCACTTGACTGTAACTGTACTTCAAAAGGAAACTCCATCTGTAACATTTTTTTATGGAATTGATAACAAAGAATTTGGATTTACAAAGAATCGCTTTTTATTCAGAGAAGCAAGTTACTTATTATTTAAAGCTACAGTAGATACTTATTCTGAAATAACATTCAACACTCTTCTGTCCCTCAAAGTTTATTCACGCTTACGTAGATCTTAACACAGTTATGCAATCATCTGGCTAACATTACCCTCTGGATAGCAACGAAGTCCTCTCTAACCCTTTAACTGATATAAAGTATGCAGAAGTTAAATGCATAGATGAAAAAAATTTGTCTCAATTTTATACTTCTTCAAAATGGTAATTTTGTACTTAAAATGTACAAGATGGATGTTCAGAAATATAGGCTGAAAGCCTAAATTATACTTGGTCATAATTTATGTAGTACAGTCCCAAAGAGATACAAAAAAGGCAGAGCATAATTTATCTTTTAGAATCAGAGATAGCTTTACTAAAACTCCCATTTATTCTATCCCCTATAGTCTTAACCAGCCTTTGTCCTTAGGGCGCATTCTATTTAAGCTTTCCATATTGCTGTTTGATCACATATTGTAGCCTATAATTTCTCTACCATCTGAAGCAAATTCAGCTCACAAAAATTATGATCTCCATGATAGCAAACACTGCACTTCTAAAATACAAAGTATTTACAGCAATATAAAATTATTTGCATGTAAAATGTCTATCGGGGAACATACACTCTAATTTTGAGTATAGTACTATTAGAACATAAGTTATCCAATACTTTGGCAGTGGTTTCACTATAAAGAACCTAGATAGAGAGATAGGATGTGATGAATACAGTGGACACAGTTCTCTCTAAAGAAATTTCATGCAATCTCAAGGAAGTCAATAGGATTATTATATTATTATTCCCTAGTGGGGGAAAATTAAAATACCAGTCACCAGTTGGTACTCTGCTGCCAATAGCTGTCTGATACTCTTACTCTTGGTGAATAGTAATACAGGACGTTTGAAAAAGGAAAGGTAGGTTAGCTAAGGAACACCATTTAGAGCCAGGTTTATAGATGCATTGGAAAAAATATGACTGCAGCTTCTTTTATATGTTTAAGAATTACAGGATTGTTTACAGATGGTTTCTGAGCATAAAGTCCTCTGCTTATGAAGATTCCAGTATTGTGAAAAATGCACAATTAATCTACAATTCATAGGAACAAGACATGGATTTCAAAGATTGCCACATATACAGGCAAAATATATATTAAATATACATATCAAAATGAGTTAGCAGTATCACAAAGTGGTTTGTACAGTAGATTCTTTTTACGGCTATTTTAAACTGAAAAATTCACTGCAAAGTAATTGAGCTGTAATCAGAATTACAAATCTGAGGACAATTAGATTGTGAATCATCTGTTTCATTACAAACTGTGCTACACACATACGTTAATATCTGTATAAGAAAGGTAAGTGCCACATTGGTCTGATAGTTTAACATTGATGTGTGCCACTGAAATATTGAGTCCACTGTGTATGTGTGTGTGTTTGGTATTTCTGACATAATCAATGACGAATATATACGCAGAAACAAAACTCAGATACTGGAGATACTGAAAGAGAAAGTTTTAAGTTCCAGTATTTTTCTCTTTTTACGGCAACAATCTAACAATACAAAAAGAAGCCTAGGTTGTGACAGTTGTTCTTAGAGTGAAGACCTATAATGGAGTTCAGCCATTTTTTTAGAGAACAGAAATGTATCTGAGGTCTCATCATGCTGAGGACCTCAGCACCAGGCTGCCATTAGGGTTAGAGTTCAGAGAGCCACAAAGCCTCCAGCTCCACGGACACTGAGGCTGCAAAAGGCATGTCAAAGGGAGCACAGCACCGCACCAACACTGCTCCCTCCATACCTTCCTTTCTCATCTCAGTACCAGGAATACGAGTCCTTTGTCTCACATGTCCGCTTCAAGGGATTTTTTCAAAGTTCTCTTGTGAAAACTCTCCTTTAGCACTCAACACACCAGCAAAAGATCAGCTGGCAAAGCTTTTCACATCTCCAGCACTGAAGAAAGAAAGTGTTGACAAGGAGGCTTCTGAAACACTGAAAAGGTACCTATGCCAATCCATCAAATAGACTCAAAATTATAAAAGCTGCTATCAAGAATATTCTGAATACTGAGAGAAATGAGAGTGCAAGATCTTGAAATGAGAGTCAAAGCATTACAAAGATAGGAGTATGGAGGTCCTGCAAACTACACAATTTTCCTGAAGCAACATTATACAATGCAGAAATAGATAATGTATGCACAGTTGGTAACTTACAAATGCATAGCAAATAGAGACCACTTCAGCCAAGCCAGCATAAAAATACACTATCCAAGGAAGTCAGAAGGTAGCACTGAACAACAGGTTTAGTAAACCATGCACAGCAGCTAATTGTCAGACTCATCATTTGGGTTCTACCTCGCACCTCATGTCTTAGTGAATAAAACCAAGTAAAATGTTATGAATATACAACCGATCCCAAATAATCATTGAAAATTTATTGGAAAGAGGTTTTCTCAAAGAACATTTACCTGCTCAGTATTGTGCTCCCTTTACAAAGCGGTACTAAGAAATGTAAGTAGGGAAGTCTACAGATTGCATTGTGTAAAACCTAATTTGATTGATTTAAACACTTTTTTTTTTTTTTTTCAGCTTTAAAACCTATTTTCTAAACATCCCAAGGAATTAGTTTCTTTTGCCTCAAGAAACAATACAAATAAATCAATGAGTATGCTATGTCCACCCTTAAGACCTTCTACTGCTTATTCATTTTAATCAAATTTCCCATATTCTTTGACTTTCTATCCTTCATTGCCTTGAGCTATGCATTGCAGCTAGTGATGACATACAAATGTTAATTTTGTTCACATTCAAACACAATACAGAAGAGCCTATTTTAAAGACTACTTTGCAAACATTACACTTAAAATGAAATAACTGGTTTACGCAGACTAAAGAAAGGAAAAAAAAATCAAGTGGATCCCTATGCTAGCTCTGTCAACCAATCCTCACCTTCTTTGGGACTAAAACTTTTGGGGACTTGAAACTTTAACAGCTGCATATTCTATTAAAACATACATAGAAAGAACTCTTGCTTTAAAAATAAACCAATTGTGAGGCATCCAAAGAGCCAATAATAGCAAACTTCATCCATAGGTAATTAAGGGTAATCCCCGTGACAGCAGATACACAGCAGCTGTGCAGCACTTAATGATGCTTTTTGTTCTTCTTTTCTCATTTTTAATATTTGTTTTATTCCATTTCCCTTCGATGCTTTTATTTTATAAAAGAAAAAAATACCAGCAACAATGCTAAGACCACAAATAGCCATTCTGTTGTAGAACAGAAGTAGCACACTTATGTTCTGCCTCAGTCCTAAAATGAACTGTATTCCACCCTGAGTTTGCAATGAAAGACAAGGCCTTTACTTTCACGTAGGTATGTGATCGCTAACACTTCCCAGTCACTAATCCAAATACAGTATCATTTTGTTCACCATTTAACCAGAGATCTCCTGGTGGATCTTACTGCTTATGTCAGATTTGCAGCTACACAAACACTCTTAGAAATCACAAGGCAAAGACTTAAAAGAACATAAACCATTTGGTAACTACAGCAAGGCTTCCCTTTTAAACAAGGTGGTCTCCAGCTCGTGTCTTAGAAGGTCATGGAATGACACTAATGCATGAAACAAACAAGGGCTAATGTGATCACTTCCACCTCAGACAAAACAGCTCATCTTACAAACTACTGTAGTTTAATCTGATCAAATAAAGGTTCTGTATTAAAAAACTTAAATTTAATTGCACTGAGGACAGGACACTTCTACCAAACGCCTGTAGCACTCACAATAATCAAGCATAATATTCTGAGAAGCCTCTCATCACCTCATGTCTTCTACACTGCTGACTAATTGCACTTACTTCCTCAGTGATTTACTAAACTTTCCTTGTTTTCTTTTTCTTCTGTACTTTTCTTCAACTTTTTGGAGAAACTTTTTCTGACAAAGTGATTCACAGAGAACGTATCTGTTCATTCAAAATACATGGGCAGGCCTCCCAAGTGTATTTCTAACAATATTTAAAGGGTATTGTCAGAGCATTAAATTCTGTCAAAGCATGCATTACTTTCATTTTTGCATATTCTTGATGCCTCAAGGCGCAAAATCTTTAATCTTTTCTTTTAAAACAGCAAAACATCCACCAGTGACCATAAAAGTGAATCTGCTATGGTTTACTGTTAATCCAACATTTCAATCACAAAGACCAAGAAAGTTCCCCTAGTCATTCATTTCAAACCCACTCTAACGTTGTCACTGGGCATCAAGGCATTACCAAGACGAAAAAGCTTTCTTGCAAGTCACAAAGGTATTGTACCTTTATCATAACTAAGAATGTGATCATCATAAATTAAGTATCAGTAATCATAACTTTCTTTTTAATCAGTTTTGACTAATGACAGTTTCCAAGGCATTCTTCGTGTACATCCGATGGTTGAATGCATTGTTAGATATGTGAGAAGAAAAATCGAAGTAATGGTTGCAAGGAGAAAAAAATACATTAATATTTAGAACCGATCTTGAAACGCTGGACTTGTTTCATATGGCTTATCACACCCTATCTTTTAACCCTGAACACGTTAAGTATCAGTTCTTCCTCTGGAGACTTGAAGATCTAGGGTTAACAGCCTTCCGTTTTAAAAATTCATTGAGGTACAAACAAATGGTATTGCTTCCAATGCATATGCATCGCAACAAGCCAAGGGAAAAAAAAAAAAATAAAACACACGTTACCCCCTACAGGATACTTGGCAATTAACTCCAGCTATGTCAGCAATTTTTTGAAAAATTTCCTAAACATGAGGAAATCTCATCTTCACCGTATGAAAGACAAAGCTACTGCAGTGACTCTTCCATGCATTACAATGTGTGTGTCTTACTTCTTAACCAAGCCGCTAATCACGCAAATTATTGCAACTAATTACATCTGAAGGTCTAATTAATTCTTTCAGTACCACATCATTTAGTACGCATTCACAACACAGCACCTGTTTTGAAAATCCTTGCAGTTAATTTGTTTATAAACAAACACTATTTGCATAAAATGTTTAATGAATGGTTTAACAGTTAGTACAATACTCCAGCTTTGTCTTAGTAGATTTGAGGTCATCGAAGGCCACAATAAATTAATTTTAAACTATACAAATTAATTTAAATAGTATGTGTGAATTTCTCATTAATAAAGAAAACATTTCTAACATCTTAATTAATATCTCTGTAACAGGCCAATTACTGTCTGTACAAGTGCATCTTACAGTCAAACCCAAAAGATTTTATAGGGTTCTACTTCAGCGGAGCAAAATATTCTAACTCACATGTACACAGGACACATGTGCAAGTCACAGTGGCATTCAGATCTTACTTTCAGATGTCAGAAAACTTTCTTTTCTGCAAGAAATTAGCATACCTTTTAATCCAGTATTTTTAAAACCATAGAAGACTGATATCTTGTATATCACTGCTGTATGGAACAAAGATGTAAAATCAACAGATTTAACCGTACTTTCTTTTTATTATCTCTTTATGCTGGAAGATGCCTCTTTCTTGATTTATAAATAAATAATTATATTTTATGTCATTATATGTTCTGATTAGAGTATTAAAGGTCGCGTACAGTGTTCTGACTCGGAAATGTTATAATTCTCCATATACAACAATATGTCAACCTGGTTCACGTGGAAACTAAAAGAGAACATTATTTCTCACTATCAAACACATTCTTTGCATGAACTAGCCTTGAAATATGTTTATAGTCCCAAAGTTTGTTTCTGATTTGCAAGCATTTTCACATTTGATAAGCACCTACTGTAAATTTACATTCACTCATGAACTATTCTTACGACAGGAAGGTAAGAATTGTAAAATATATTTATATCCTTACCCTTGTGTAGTGTTGCCCCTTAATGCATGTTTTGACGAATTCACATCATTGTACTACACCGCACTACATACTACGGTATCTGTTTCAATAGGGCAAATAAGGAACAAGGGAACTAAAACCAGTGCTCATTTTCTTTTGAACGTGAAATTTACTGTGACTGTAACCACATGCCCACTTCAGACAGACATTCAACATCATCATCACTCGGGGAGACCATTAGCCTCTATTTGCTTCCGAAAACACAGTTTGCATTTCTGAAGTAAGGATTTGCCAAAAAGGTTAAAAAAAAACCTGAAAGCATGATCAAGGACTTCAGCGTGAGGTGCATCTATGGATATATAGCAATGTGAAAACATAAACACTTTTGATGGGGTTACTGACATAACATTGGCTACTTAATAATTTCAATTTATTTCAGCATTAGGGTGTGGGGTTTTTTTCACAAAAGAGATACTTTCACTTTTCTTATTCTTTAGAAAGTTTCCTGACCTGCAGCTATCACGTTGCAAGAGTTCCAAAAACATGACTAAGAGGCAGGATTTCTTTCGATTTCCAAGAAATACAGAATGCTCAGCATGTTGACACCAACTTCAACTATTACTCACGGACCAAATCATCCTAGCCAGATCAGAATTTAAAGTGATGTAAACCAGTGATGTCAAAAGAGCAAAAATAAGTTATACCAAAGAGAATCTTGCCTAATACTCTGCTAAGTGCTTCTCAATCCTATCCATTCTCTCTCCATGTCTCAGATTGTACAACACATAGCTAGATTCAATTTAGCATGAGTTATTTTCAAGAAAGACTTATCAAATGCGCCAAGTGAAAGATCGGTTTTGGTACATACAAATTCACTAAGAAAAAATCCAAAGCTTTTATTTTCCTATTACACATTTCTTTCCCTTTACAGCACACAGAACCATTTCCCATCTTTTCATGAAAACAGACTGTGAGTTTCCTTTAAAAAATTACTAACAAAACTTGTAACACTTTTTTCCACCCCTTGCATGCAAAATTCCTTGCATTTCAGATCTCATTCCCATAAGACAACAGCCTCTTTTGATAACACCTGTATAGCAATTAATTAAAGCTACACTCTTTATATCCTATTCGCATACCTCTGCGTTTGCATGAGAGAGAAAGTATGTGATACACACACAGCTATTTTCCAAATACTGAAGGAAGATAAACTTGCTGGTTTAAAAGAAGAGCTGAAGGGGGTGGGCTGTTTGCTGATTAAGATGAACATTTTTGTCTACACAGTTCGGTTATATTCTGTTCTCTTGTTGTAAGAGTTAAAGAACCTTGAAGATTTGATATAAACAAGACAGAACTTGAAAGTTAAAGATAAGTTGCTCAGGCAGCTGCTGAAGAAAACAAGGCCACAGCTGAACTACAAACAGTGTTAGTGCTGTGCTTAACTTAATAAGTTAATTTGAAACGTCCCATGCACCGATGTCCAAACTATTTCAAACAAGCTAGCCTTCTTTTTCTCTTCTCCCTCAGCAATGGTTACACTGAATTCCCGAGATGGCTCTCCTAACATTAAGAATCACTAGCATTTCACAAATAAAGGAGATCACCATGTGAAAAATTATCTTTTAAAACGGAGTTTAATTTGCATATAAGGAACAGGAGATTTATGATGGGCAACACAGCGCAGCACTGCATCTGCCTAGTATCAGTCGTAATTTAGATTGTTTGTGACCGATCTTAAATTTTAAAGCATGGAGAAGATGAAGTGCTCTGTTGCTGTGTTATTGTCAGGAGTCTAAGACTTACCAGAGATTTATTAGTAATCTTATCACAAACATGTCTCAAGTTTTTGCTTTTAATATGTGCCAAGCTCCTCTGAGGAATTTTCCTCACTGCAATTATATTTCTCAATGCATGCATTCTGAAGCTTAGTTGATTTCCTTCCCAAAATAAAGCGACCTATCATTACACTACAGTAGCTCTGCTACATTTTTCCTCTGCTACTTAATAATCAATGTATTCATCATTAAAATCTGAGCCCTGAAGCAATGGTTTTTAGCATATTCTAATGACTAGCGACTTGCAAATTACATTGACCTTTCATGTACATTCTGTAAGCACCTTGTTCTAATGTGTACTGTATTTATAGTTTGCCAATACAAACTAGCCAAAGATTGGATAATTACTGTAATCTATTAGCTCGATTGCTTTCCCTGCTCATTTGTAGCATGTGCCATATAGACCATTTTCAAAAGCTGGCCTATCTTTCATCTCTTGCAAGCCTAGAAAGTAAGAAATACTTCATCTTCACAATATATACACTTACTAATATATGAAGAACATCCCATCTCAGCCCAAGGATATTTCAGGAGTAAAGAATCTTCTTTACTATTAGTGTCATAACGCTATTTGTGACTGACAAAAAACACAGCTCACTGAGTGTAAACTTTACTTGAAGAATGTCAGGCCAAGTTCCATTTTCTACCCATTACCCTGACTTCCAAATAGCATTTCATAGCAACTGCTTCCTTCTTTTCTTAGAAAGCAAGATAAAAAGACATTTCCTAAAGCACA
>VWZK01016938.1:0-102500 GCA_013396935.1 Baryphthengus martii | reverse complement strand
CCACAGGTAGTTTAAAACATGAAGTGAAATCACAGCAGTCTTGCTGTTCTAGTTGCTCTATCCAGGATGGTATTGTAAGCGGAGACACAAACAGGCAGGTCTTCAATTTTACACAGAAAAGAACACTACCCCAATGCTGGAAAGGTGGCATAACCAACTCATTAAAACGATAATTTTATGATAGCCCTATATATACATAAAGTTTTAAAACAGAAAAATAAAAATTAATTTGCAATTTGTAGCCTTTTCAATGAAGCCTGACATGAAAAAAAAAAAACTTGGCATCTTTTCCATCTTCAACACATTTTAACTGATCATGGGCGAAGACATTTAAAATTCTTGTCAAAAAAACTATGCGAGCATTGACTGCAGTAACATTAAAACAGAAAGCATACAAGCACTTGAAACAGAAAAAAAAGAATAGCAAATAAACTCCAAAAACATTAGCAAAATACAGGTTTATAGTTGTGAGCTAATAAGTAGCAGCTCAAACTATCTGCCACCCACAGGGAAAGAGCAGGAACCCCCTCAAGATTTAGGTTTCTCTGGCTTCATTACTAGAGATTTTGCTGGCAACAAGTGGTTTCTAAGGCACACAGGCAGATACTTGTCAGTTTGCAAGTAGATATGGTGGGAACTGGTAGGTTGTTTGCTTCTGTGATTAAAGACAAGAGAAACCCTGGACTCTTGGCTCCACAAGGTACTAGTTATAACTTCATATTTTTACTACATTGAGAATTCTTCAGAGGGATCAGTATTGTATTTTTATTGTGGATGTTACTGGATTATAATTGCAGCATTTTATAGAAAGACCCAAGAAAGCCAGTGGCATGTGAAGTACTATAAAACTAGGAAATGTACCACTAAAATAATAAAAAGTTTCTCATTTATTCTAGTCTTCAGATACCAGCAAAGTAACATGAACAAGCTGGATCAACAGTATTTTAAAGACAGAAGTGAAACAAAGAAGATAATTTACAAATCAGCTCTATCAATCATATCTTCTTTCTTCATACCCTTTTATCATCCCTTTAAGATTAGTATTCAAAATATAATCAATGGACAAATTGCGTGAGATGGCAAGCATATAGAGCCCGCAAAAGGAAAATGCCTGTTTCTGAGTAACTGTTTCTGCAATGAATGAAGCAGCACAAATCTTTTCACTCTCCATAACTCATTTGCATGAATTTACTTTTTTGCCTTAAGAGGTTGTTGTAATGTGTGTTAAAACACACAGTGCAATTTTAACTCCATAATATCACGAAAGAAATATTGTGTTAGTATAAAGTGCAAAAATACGAATGCTGTTAAATTCATTGAACAGAGACAACAGTGCAGCACTGCTCAAAAGCACCACCCAAAGGTAGAAGTGATGTAAAGACATTTACAGAATCGTCATTTATTTTTGTTGGTGGGTTGTTTTGTTTTTTCTTACTTCCAGGAAAATGTGAGTGTAAAAAAATGACAGTGCAGTGAGATTTGTCAGTTTTTTATTGAAGTCACTGATTTCCACAGCTGCACCTGTAGAAAAGTTGATGATAATATCGTCTCGATCATTCATTATGATTCGGAACTTGACTCAAATGAAACCAGATTTACAAACTTGCTAGTCATATGCTGTAGATAATATGACAAAATACTCTTTTCTATTGAAAATTCCTTTGATTTAATTTTATAAAAATCATGAAAAACAAAAACAGGGGAAGAGAATTTATTTCTAATGCTTTCTGAAATGGTTGAAGTACTTTTTGAATTGTATGCACTTAAGTGAAATCTATTCATTGAAAAAAATCAGCTATCGATTGTATACATAAATTTTCTTTATTAGAATTACAACGGTTAAGGATAAGACTTTTTCATATTACCAATGAGTTGCTTCTTAGACAAAGAACATTTATCTTTCTGTTCATCATATGTTTCCAAGGCTGAAGTATGCAACAATTTAACATTTGAAAAAATTCACAAGCATAAACTTTTAGTATAAACTGTATGACACTACTCCTGAATTGCTAAGTGGCAATATATTTTGATGGAATAATCATTTTATCATCCTGTTAGACAGATACTTTAAATGAGGTGTATTTGACACATTCTTGTTCAAAATAGTGATTACACTGACAGAAAGCAAATTAATATATTACTCCTCTAAGTTTTGAAAAAAAAAATCTAGATATGAAGAAATATAACGTTGCCATATATCTTGCAGGTTTAAGTAGGTTAATTTGCTGGGGGATGATTTTGCCCTTTTTACTGGCATTCATTGCTCAAAAAGAAGAGTTGAGAAATTGCGAAGCAAGAGATACACTGAAACACCAACTCACTGGAACGCAGACCAAGTACTAGAAATATTAGGAAAAGATAGAACTTGGCACAGAAGACAGATCTCTCACCTGCAGTCATAGTTACACAAATACCTTCAATACGAACATTTTCCTTACTTGAGTTGCCTTTGTCTGCATAAGTGATTAGAGGCAAAACCATGCAGAATGGTTATTTATTAATGCAGAACGGATGCAGCCCAGAGTTTCTCTGCGTGTTTCTGTTTCAAGAGTACAGAAATAAACTAATTTACAAAACTCCCTCATCAAAGAAACAAGACTTGTAGTAATTCTATTTTAGTAATGATGTACACTGATTTCACCACCAACTGGATAATTTTTTCTTATTTCTCTTTGTTGAGGAAACCAGGGAAACAACTAGTTATTAGGATAGACACAACACTGAATATCAAAATTGGGTTTTCACAAACATAACATAAAATCACTTTTCAGCCTGGAAAATGTACTGAGTTCTGTCAAATCCCCAAAGGATTCTCCAGCATGTTTCCTTTTTCGTTAACGCTCAATACATTTCTGCAAAACAAACTTACAGAGGGTTTTTGCAGAATATTTGCCATAGTGTGATATACAGTCCTTGTACTTCAGATTTTACAAACCCTACAAAATGAGAATAGATTTCTTTTTGTTAAAGGAGCCTACTGTTTTTGAACAGAAAACACCTTGTAAGGCTGGGCATCTCACGCAGGCTGAGAGGAAAGCTAAGGCTGAAAAATTACACCTACAACAACGCCGGCCAGGCTCACAGGCAGGTAGCTGCAGGGCTTAATGCACAGACACTGAGGCCCCTTAGTCTTCCCACACAACAGAAGCCAACATAGAACTCCAAAAAAGACCTTTAACTGTGTAAGGGGGGAAGAAACCGAGGGCACCCCAAGCTCTTTCTATAAAGAAAACTGCAGGTGTTAGGAGAGACCTTTTGCTACAGTAGTAAGACTTTCTCTCCCACCTATACACATGTTGCAGGAGAATTGGTTCTCACCTTTTAGAGAACGCAGCAACGTTTAATTGTTAAATACTGTTGCCCAGTACTTCCTCTCTTCTCTACAGATGAAGAGAATAGATTAAAATTTCCTCATATTCCACAACAAAGTGTCGTAATTTTACATTAGACAAGCTTTGCAAACTATACGAACATTTTTTTACAGGAAAGGGTGCAGAAAGAATTCATGCCTCCCCATATCTTCACAAGAATCAAATAATTCACTACCAAGTATTTGGACAAAAGTATCAAAAGTGTTAGTAATTCCTTAAAAAGTAGTCAACTACAGTTTGAAGCATATATATGCACACACACAGTCTAGATGCAACAAGTTTGCTCTCCGCATTAGTTTGACCTCAGCAGTTCATTAGAGGAGCACGGATTGTGCTCAGGCAGCCAGCAGACACCTCTCTCTGCAAAGCATATGCTTTTCCCTCAACTGTTACCAACTTTGTGCAGTGAGATCACTTTCTTATAAGGTATCATTAAGGAAATTCCCAGGACAGTAACCCTATATAGTATGTACCAATTTCAGCCATTAGAAACACAAATGCAATCAATAATGAAATTACCTGCACTGTTCAGCTTTCTCACTCTTCTAAGCACAATATGCAGTTACAAAATTAAATTGCTTATATAAAGATTTCAGCCAAACCTCAAGCATGCTTGGAATTGAGACATGACGGTCAGTCTCTTGTGATAGAGGTCAAATTCCCTGTTAGAATTACCCAAGTCAAATTCCCCATAAGAGTGTCAAGGAGACATCTACTTCAGTTCATTCATTTGCAATATACCGTTCAGAAAAGTATTTTTTGCCACTATTAACAGAATTGTTTAATATCAGACCACTTAATAATCTGAGTTGCACTGCAATGTATTTACTTTAAATTAGCTTAAATTTTTCTGGGTTTGATTCTTTTGCTGGTTTTGAGACCAGTTCTTCCTACTTGTCCTTTCCCTTTCTGACTGACTCTCTTTAATTCATAAGCTTTTCCTCAGAAGTCGGCCCAAACAGGAACCACACATCCAACTTGATGATGCTGATTCAAACCTACTTTGATTCCAGACTTCCATGAGGAATGCTTTCAGTACTCCTATAGGATTTGACTAACAACTTCTGACAAACTCAAAGATTCAGCATCTGGGAGTTCATTATCTACACCAACACATGAGCAGAAGCAGGAGCTGAATGTAAGTAACACCGTTGTCTTTATCTCTGAAAGAAACACTCAGGCATGTCTAGCAGAAATAATTGAGACAGGAGATCATAATACCAGAACGTATGAGTAGATGAATTAAAAAGATTATCTGGGCTCCCTCATGACTCCCTCTGTGATGGACCTTAGACAGTAGGGAGAACATACAGGTATCCTGTTCCTTTAGTACAGAAGTAGTGTCTCACACGGCATCTCAGTCTTTGCCTTTTCAAATACATCAGTGTTGGCACTTGACACTGGTGGTACAGGTCTTACAGTGTTCTACTTGGGGATCAGTGATTATTGCTCAGATCTCCTTTAAGTCACTCGTTTGTTCTTAACAAGTTTGAGAAATAAGGCTACCTGAGGCAGAAACATCCACACTAATTATAGATACATATGAGAAGTTACAAGTTGGTTGTTGAGAATTACTGAAGATGATACAGATAAGTAGACATACCCTAAGTAAGAAAATGTCAGAAACAAAACATTTTCAGCCCCTGAAATAATAGAGACTAAAGATTTAAAGATTTCATCTGGAACATCATATTCTTATTATATTATATAATTGTAAAATAAGATCACAGAATCACAGAATCACAGAATGTTAGGGATTGGAAGGGACCTCGAAGGATCATCAAGTCCAATCCCCCTGCCAGAGCAGGAACCTAAACGACATCACACAGGAAGGTGTCCAGGCGGGTCTTGAATGTCTCCAGAGAAGGAGAATCCACAACCCCCCTGGGCAGCCTGTTCCAGTGCTCTGTCACCCTTA
Source organism: Baryphthengus martii (assembly GCA_013396935.1). Taxonomy (NCBI): domain Eukaryota; kingdom Metazoa; phylum Chordata; class Aves; order Coraciiformes; family Momotidae; genus Baryphthengus; species Baryphthengus martii. The sequence goes on along the minus strand of VWZK01016938.1, from coordinate 97,211 downwards.
CCAAGATGGCTGGGTAGCAGTGTTCAGTCTGGGCACATTTTCACCATCAATAGTCAACACCTAAAACTGATGGAACACAGTGCTGGGAGAAAGTTATATCATCAGCCTTCCAACAGGTCAGGTAAGGTAAGTGGGATGAAGACTTCTTGAGTTATCAGTAGTACCTTCCATACACCTGCAAGAATGCAGGTAGAAAAGAAAACCTCTAAATGGGCTTTCAATGGTGAAACTCTACCAAGGGACTCCTTAGTACTCTACTCCAATGACCAATGACTCCATCAGCCCTGTCGACCTTAGAACAGAACTCATTTACACTGAGAATCCATCAAGAAAAAGATACAAATAAAATGCAGAATATAAAGAGAAAAAACAGAAAGGAGGAGAAAATACATAAGTAAAGTTATACCTCAGAGTATTTACAAAAAGAGCTGTTTTAGAGGAACAGATGCTCACCATTTCAAGGACCATGTACTCAGGGGTAGATGAGAATCAAGAAAATTCCATCAAATTGTGGGCAAAAGAACCTATGAAACTGAGTTGAGATGCTACAAAGTAATACCCACAAATCAATCTAGATTTTGCTCACTTTTCACTCAGGTGTTTTATTTATCACTATTTCAAAAATACTTTTTCCAATAATTGCTTTTGTAAACTGGTGATATTCCAGTTTACAAAACAAATTTTACAAAACGATATTATGTATTTTAAATCATATAAATTCTAACTCATTTACACTGATCTTTTTTCAAAGATACAATTCAGCACATATTTGGCCAAATGGACATAATTATTTTTGTTCTTGAGTTCTGTTAACATGACAAAAATAAATATGAAGCTAAAAATGTCTTATCTATTAGCAATTAAGTATTGAATTCCTTTTGTATAATTTAAAAACTGAAAAACCTAAAATTTCATGAAATAGATAAAAAATGCAGAGGCTATATAAACAAATAAGATTACAATGGAGTGATTTTTTTTTATTATATGCATCTTATGTTATCACAAAGTTTCATATGTTCACAATTTAGTGACATTGAATCACTTTAAGGGAAGGGGAGTGGAAGGAATGTGAAAAGGATTACTGCTACCAAGTGTATGTTAGGACATAGCAACATGCAAACAATCTCCAGTCATCTAAGAATACAAATAGTTATTACCATTCCTAAAAGTACTATTAATAAATATCCTGAAATGGGTAACACATCACATACAGCTCCTGTTTCACTGGAAAAAATCTTGCATACACAATAACACGAGAAAAACAAACCACCACTTTGAGATCTACCATTACTATAGTATAGATTAAAGGATTTGATTTCTGATTTTATTTAAACCTGTAACTTGCAAAACCCATTGGCTCTCCTTGAACTAAAAGCTGCAGATCTGCCCTTTTCTCCTCTGTACTTTCAATATAATAGGTATTATTACCCATAACTTTTTATTTAAAAGAATTGTGCAGCCAGGAAAATGAATGAATTTAATTATCAATGCAGTGTGGAAAAAAATCATTAGAGCAAGAGCCTGGAACACTACATATTAACAATAAACAAAGGCTATTACAAACAGTTTTTAAAAGTGTCATTCTTTCTTAAATTCTTAAAATGTAAATACTACAGAAGGAAGAGAATCATATGTAAACATCTGTAGCTATTGGCAAAAGATGACCCTAAGAAAATGTTAAATGACTGACTGGATCATTTAACTTTAAATCTATACTTTATGTGGCAATATGGAGAGGTCATTTGATTGCTATGCATAAAAAATTTAGAATTCTAATATGATCTAAAAGTTTCACCTTCATAAGACAAAATTTTCATTATAAAATTGTATTTAACGGTATTCATACATATCTGCCACCCTAGTTTTGTAATATTATATTTCTATTGGCTGTTGAGTATGCATTATAGAAATGGCTATTTAAAAAGAGAACTTTTTTTTTTTTTACTTCACAAACTCTCCAGTTTTCTTCATAGCCGTATAATGAAAACGTGTCGCCTCTTAAACACAAACTCTAAGCTGCTGCACAAAAGAATTTTATCAGCTAGGAATCAGCATTTTGCAGCTGCATTTTCTGGGCAGAAAGGTATTTTCAGCCATACCCTTCAGGCTCCGTTCTCTTTATGTGGATGTTTATACTGAGTCATGATTCAGCCTTTGAGGATTTGGAAAGAGATTTCTATATTTTCAACTGATGATTTCACACAAATTAACGAATAATCTAGGCCAATTGTTCTCCTCTGCAGCAGCATGCAAAACCTCCTAAATACTCCAGAGAACAATTTAGACCAAAAGCTGTGGCTACTGATAATTTCTGTTATCAAAAGGAAGTACATAAATGTGTACAGTTGCTGTGAAAAAGCAGGTCAAAATCCTAACTTCAGATGTATGGGAGCAGTTTCTACTGAAGTTTACAAATGTGCTTCCAGACATAATTTGGTCTTGCTGATTAAACTGCAATTTACTGAAGACCTGAGTCAGAGCTGCTTTTCAAAGTATACTTATTTACTTCATTATTTGGTTTAAGAAAACACATTTGTAAAATACTTCTCTGCCACTTATTTAATGCCAAAAATTGCTATTAGGTATCGTAGCTACACACCCATTAGAACAGTTGGTTGTGATAGGGTTGGGAAGGAACTGTTATAAGTGAAGCTGACTTAAGTAGTACCAATGGACAGGAAACAGCCATGGAAGATGGTAAGTAAGGGTAGAGAACATTGCATAGAACATATCAAATGATTTTATCATGTGTAACAATCTTGAAATGGGCATTATTTCAAAATTGGAATATTTATGCTAATGTCTTAACAAAAAAATGTTAATAACGTATATAAAGAACAACTAAAAAATCATATAGTTTATAAAATGACTTACACTATTAAGATCATCAGTGGTTATTTAAGATTGAGTTTCTTTTCTTGTGGTGATACCCTTCATAATAAAGCCATGCAACATTCTGTAACGTTTCCCAGCCTTGGGCTTTATTCTGTAAGACATTTCAGAATATTTAACTTTACTACTGGGAATATTCCCTATTGATTTCAAAGGAATTTCTTGTAGAAGTAACTACATGCAGAAGTACTTGCAGTAGTGGAGTCTCAGACATCTTTTCCTACCCTTTTCCACTGAAGACATCAGAAGGGAATCTAGAGCTTGAGATACATTATGCTAGAGGGCTAAAAAAGTTACAATGAAGAAAAAATTTAAGTGAACCGTACTTCATGGCCAGCAGTGCATGGCTAGAAACTAACTGCAGGTCTTTAGGGGGAAAGAATCAGACAACAAATAGGTTAGAAAGATACAGGTTAGTAGAAAAGAAATATGAATCGGACTTATCCATGTTGTTCAGTAGTAAAATTACCAAAGGATTTAAATTAACAGCATTAATGAAATTCATACCAATCAATTAGGCATTTCATTTTGCAGATCGCAAAGGTCTCCTCTACAGTCAAAGCAGAAAACTTTCCTCCTGAGAGGACAATTACGAGCAGTAAAGTCAGTATCTAGAACTTGGTAGTGGAGTTACTCCTGAAAGATGTCAACAGAGCCTTCCCACCCCCAGACTTCCAAAGGAACCCAGGAAACAACTGTGTTCCACCCTAGAGGCAAAATAAGTCAGGGGTATCCTACTGAGCAACCTCTGCCCTGTCTACTCCTCTGCTATTTCATAAATGTCAAACTCACCCATGGCATCTCTCTAGAGAGCCTGCTATAGCCCTCATTAGGACAATCCATGTACAATTCCTGCACAGAATCTGTTGAGGTTACCAGGAGTAAACTTCCTCCTTTTGTCACTTACAGATGACTGTGCCTTCCACAGTGATTAAAAAAACATAATGGAGATCAAGTCAAACCACGTTCACTACATCATTTACCACCTTCATTGTTTTCCCACTTAATCATTCAGAGTGAGCACAAAATATTTTATTCCCATTTGTTTTCAGACTTTTGAAGCTTTGAGGATTTATTTTGAATGCATAAACTTTGATTAAAAAAAAAAAACAAAAAACAACCTTCAGATAGCTAAAGCAGGGCCAGGTTTGGGAGTCAGATTATGTAGGTTCTATTTGTATTCTTGTATAGACTCACTGTGCAGTCACCAGCATGGGGCAACTTTCCAGGAGAAAGTTCTGCTCTCTCTCCTAATCAACAGTACATAACAATAACATAACAACAATGCTACAAAACTATCTTGAGAAGTATTTGAGATCCTTGGATGAGGGGCATTTATCAAAGGATTTTTTCTGATATTAACTGTGAGAAAATTAGTAGAATAAAGATGGCCATTTTTCTTGCCTACTAGCAGCAGTGATTACAGAAGAGATGCACTTCATATGCCACATTTTGAATCAATTGTGGAGCAGTGACAAAGAACCAACATCAAAGAAAATATTTTGGAGGAACATGATTTTTTTTTTCACTATTTTATACATAATACTACAGAATCATAGTTCAATCTTGTATTTGCAAGTGAATAACCTCTAACTGAAAGTACAATTCATATGTGAGTCGAAAAGAAAATATCTTTCTTCAGCCTTCCCACTATTAGGCAGGCAGATGGCTCAATCTAAATGACCATGTGAAAGAAAGAAAAAAAAAGACCAACACAAATCAATATCCTCACCATGATTCCTGCATTCCAGTAAATACCAAACCATCAGGAGTAACAACAGAGAGAATAAAAAGAGTATCAAAATATCATTTTAGGAAAAATAGATAATAGCTAAAACCAATCTGAAAACAAACAGTCATCAGATTTAATACAAAGAATGTAAACAAAAGCCCAAACAGCTTTACTCTTAACGTCAGTGCCTATGGTTATCTTGTATGTAACACAATAAACCACCGTAAAACTCTGTTTATCACATACATATGCCATACTGAGAAAAAAAAAATCAAAAAGAAAAAAATTAGTATTTCCACATAAACAATACACTGTACTTTTCGGATTGTGTCAGGGGTTTATTGTGGCTTTTTTAATTAAAGAATATGAGTAATAATAATAATGCATTCTTTTTCCAAAGAGCAAAACATCTCCTTTTAAGAACACTATAGTGTTGTCAAATAGACAAAGAAATGCCAGATACTAATAAGATTAGAGAGAGCTCAACAATGGAGAAAATACACCAGGCCAACAGCTTTCAAAAATTCAGCAGCAAACCCCCTTGCTGCGAGCAGACCTCTGTCCTGGCTGCATCTCTGAGTCCATGGTCACACGCATCACACGGCTCCTTAGGTTGGTGGCATCCCCATCGGTTGGTTAAGATGGGGTGCTCTGAGGCACAGCCGTCACGTACGTGTGCACCGTGTGTTCAGGGATTTCAACAGACTCGCCATGAAACCGCCAGTTCTGTCCTGACCTAGGCCTTAACTCAAATGGGAGAATGAACAAATTCCCTAAAGTCAAGACAATAGGTAGGCCCGTATCTGTAGATAACACCTGCAGAAAGCAAGTTATTCCCTGCAACGGAGTTCTATTAGGTACAGCAGCTGATTTGCAATGCCCCTTTCCAACCCAAATCATTCTATGATTCTGTGACTCTATGAAATTTCAGCAGCCAAGTGTGGTACTATAAGGGTTTTCCTTCCCACATTTCTTCAAGTGAAACACTGCCAAGGAATGTTGAATTTCAGACTCCTCAAATGGTTTCAAAGACAATTCCTTAAGACTGCTGTGTAAGTTATTAAAGGTTGGGTATCATCTGGGTGATCAAACTATTAGAAAGCATCTTAGCTATTGGCTATGCAAAGTCTCAAAATTCTTGAGCAGAACGTCAGATACGTTAACTTTGCACTTCGGTCCTTAAATATTTGCCCATCTTCTACTATGATGTTATTTCTTTATTAACTACACTCTGTTGTAATATAGAAAACTAAGTGAACCGGCAATTTATGTATCTCAGTCTGATCCAAGTATACTGAGAATCCATTTTTGCTTCAAGCTGCCTACAGATGGAAGGGTGACCCAACTAATATGTGATTTTTCAATTTTCAAAAACAGAACACTTAAGAGTGTGAATTTTATTATATGATAAAGAAATAATAGTAATTTTAAAAGCAGGTCAAGTGTTTGCTAGTCTTAATTTCAGTCATTTAAAATTTTGCTTTAAGTAATAGTTATTTTCCTACTAACAAAACCAAACCTTTCTGCACGCATTTCCATATCTCATATAAACTATTATTCTTAAAAAACCAAAAGCTTCCACTAACAAGGCTAAGAAATAGAATTCCATCATGAAGCCCAAGCGCAAAAAGATATATACTCATCAGCCCACTGACTATTCCAATCATAGCTGAATAATTTATTACTTTCTAGAAGGACACATTTGGCCATTAAAATTTTGGGATCATATCTAACCATTTAAAAGAAGGACAGTTCGTCAGACATAAAAAAAAAATCAAACACAACAGACACCTACTAAACAAATACTTTGAACAGCTCTTAGCTTAAAACATCCTGCAAATCCCACATATTCCCATACAAACTTCTGAAAATAGCCTTGCCTCAAGATCCTTTAAATCTTCTCTAACCCATGGTTTTATAACCCTGTAAATTTTGCATTTTATTTTAGGACATCAGACAAATGCATTGTATTTCTACTGCTATTTGCATAAAAAACTGGTCAAAAGAGCAAAAAGTGTATATTATGCCAAAAGTACAGAATATGCCAAATGTAAATTTGAACGCTGCCAAAAAGCAACTGTAAATTTTATTTTATCAACATGCAAATGGAATGTAGCACAAATTAGGGTGGATTAACCTGTTTTTTAGACTTGAGACATCACAAGGCTTTGGAGTTCACCAAACCACCCTTATATGTAGTTTCTTTGTCTGCGTTTAAGGTGAAATAGAGAGACATTAAAGGCCTCAAAAACTTGCCTAAGTAAACTGACCTTTTTAAGTCTTAGAAGAACTTGAACTATATTTGCTAGAAAAAAAATCTCACGTTTCTAATTTTGTGCCAGCAGTTCATACACTATGTATAATATTTAAACATGCTCTAATTCTTATGTGTCAAAATAATCATGTTCATTAATATTTCCATTGCGCCTGCACTACTTTTGATGTATAATTTTATAAGAACCATTCCCTAGCTACTTAGTACTCATCAAGGAACTCAAAAGAAATAGGAATCAAAAATTGGAACCACTATTTCCAAATCATATATTGATATAAGTAGCGCTTAACTAAACCTGTTCAGAGACCTGGAGTAGATAGAAAAAAAATCCCCGTTTAAGAAACATAGGGAAACAATCTAAGTGTGTAAAACATCGCTAATCTTTTTTTTCCAGCACAGAGAGAAAACATTTGCCATAAGCCTTTTTTTCCCCCCTCAGAAATATAATTCCCACCCCAGCATAGTCACGGCAAAATGCAGTTTCTGTTTCAAGAAACTAAAGGAGAAAGTTTGTAAGATTTCCATTCAGTTTAATGAAATCTGTCTCTCTCTGTTCTCACCAGTTACATTAAATTGGAGATATTCAGGTAGAAAAGCCAAGACAGCAACTCTGAGAAAATAAAAAAGCAGAACATTTTGGTAAGTGTTAGACAGTTATTTTCTAAGGAATTCATCAGGCCTGATTAAAATTATCTTCAGATTTGATGCATTTATTTGAGAGGTGTTAAGTATCATTCCTCTTTACATCTTTATCAATAGTAAACATTAAGATCAGAGAACGATGGTAAATTGGAGTAAAACCTGCATCATTTTGGCTAGATTTGTGAACAGGCATTAGAACAAATGCATAAATACAGGAAGCAAGTGAAAAGTTTTACCTTACCAGAGGCAGTTTAAATACTAGCTGTATTATCTTGCATGTCCTATGGAAAAGAAGTTAAGGCAGTATGCACAGTACCTTGGCACTCCTAACGCAAAATCTCAGGAGCTCTGCAACGTACTGTAGTGACTTTTCACTGAGGAAATCTATTAATTTACATACTCCTTACTAGGTGACAGCAATGGAACACCAGCACTGTACAACAGATTGAAAGTTGGAGAGCTACAGAACAGCAGATTTGGGGATTTTTAGGGGAACTTCATAAATGATTGTGGACGTCTACTGGAAACATCTAAAGCCTAGAAGAAAAATTACACTCTAGAAAACACATGCCAGTTACATAAACTCCACTGAAACACTGGATGATTTTAGGTTTGGGGTTGGTGGTTTTTTCCCCCTGGGCTTCTAGCTCTTGGTTGTCAAGATCTGTGAAATAAAGCACTAACTATTCACTTTCTTCTGCCGTTGACATTTAAATAGACAAGCCAAAACCCTTAAAACTAAAGCTACACAAAACTACAGATAAATAATTTACCAATCAAAAAAAAAAAGAGAGAGAGAGAAAGAAAAAACCAAACAGAGACAGTGGTGGCACATGCTAATTGGATTCTCTACCGCATTCTTCAGTAGGAAGCTCTACGAACTCCTGCATTAAGATAAAGACTTCTGCGGTGTTTTAAGAGAGAGGATGTTTTCTGCTTCTAGAAAGTTTTATACTTATTTCTTTCTCTCTGGAAGGGTTCGATTGTTCTTTCTTTAATCTAAAAATGAGCATTATCTACATTGAAAGCATATTTTCTTCTATGAAAACACAACAGAGGCACGACCTTCACTTAGGGGGGCCATTACACATATTCCAGGCAGCTCTGGTCATATTTCACTACCCTGGAAGTGATTGTGATGTCCAGAACACTGAATTATGTCATTAATTAAGGAATCAGGCAGGAGGTAGCTGATTATAAGGGAGAGAGAATCTGTACTTCCACAAAACTATTTTCATAATCAGTGATGATAGAAAAGGAAATAAAGAAAAATTACCTTATGCTTAATATAAGTGTCCTGGTATATTGTTTTAAAAGATTGTTCTCTAGTAGAAGATGCTATTTAGCTTCAGTGGTCAGCCAAAAGCAAAGCATTGCTTTACCATGACAAAAAGAGGCACAGTAAGATTTTGCTTTTGATAGCAAACTTTACAGTTTCTCTCAAAGTTTATATGAGAAAAAGGTAGGATAACCACTATAATCCATTTAAATTCTCTTTTTTTTTTTAATGTTGATTTTACCTGAAACAAAATGTGCAGCATGCAAGAGGAAGAATACCATTTACTAGAGTATCAGAGATTAGTTCATTAATGGGTTCAAGCAACTGGCCATGCATCAGCATAATATTAGAGGCTAACTGATTTCCCCCTGTAAGCCACTTATACAACTGAGCATTTGCAAATCATCTCAAGATGCATGTCAGAGAGAGAGATGACAGTGTTAAAGAAATACATTTTTCATTTATTCTATTAGTAATACACACTACTGAATACGTTATAGTGCGGAGTTAAAGAGATGTATTTTTTAACTAGTTTGGCAAGCCAGAACACACAATACCCACAATGTGACTTTTTTCTGAAATAATTCAAGCAAGAATTCACTGAACAATAGCAGGTTTTGGTGAAATGCCAAATTCCCTAAAGAATTATATTTAGACTTTCAACGAGGCATTTAATTTCGACAAGAACCATCAGGAATGTTTGTCTAAAAATTTCAGACACTTGACTATTCTGGTAGCAAAAACCAAGCTAACAAAACTCTAAGCACGTTAACTAAGACAGCAACTAGAGACTATACCATATCCCATAGTAAATAACAAGAGTATGTAGCGGCTCCAAACATTAAATTTTAAACAAATCAATTCCAGTACTTTTTATAGCAAAAATAAAATAGTTAAATAGCATATTTGTAAGTCAGGACTAATGAGTAGTTCTCACTTTTCAAGGACTATACACAAATTTACATATTACTAAAGAGTGTCTAAACACTCAGCAAAAGACAGGAGGTACAGAGAGGTATGGGTAGTCCTCTGGAGCAGGAGGCGGGTGTTCTTCAGTGTTGACAGAATGAGAGGTAATGGGCTTAAATTGTGCCAGGAGAGGTTTGTATTAGATATTAGGAAAAAAAATCTACACTGAAAAGAGTGGTGAGGCATTGGAACAGACTGCCCAGGGAGCTGGTGGAGTCACCACCCTTGTTCAAAAAACATGTAGACATGGCATTTGAGGACACAGTTTAGCGGTCATTATGTTAGGTAGATGGTTGGACTTGATGATCTAGGAGGTCTTTTCTAACCTTAATGATTCTGTGATTCTGAGATTCTTCAAAATTTCTCTTTCGCATATTTCATAATGGGGTACCTCAAAAGGTCTTCCATTCACAGGAAGAATGAATTTACCTTTCCATGGAAATTTTTACTAGGAAAATACTAGAAATCTCCATTTTAGAAGTGAAAGTCCAAATCCTCTTCTACGGGTACTTTAAATTTCAAGTCTTATTCTGAGAAAAGAGCATGTCACATTGCCAGATTATCAATATTGAATAATTTCTCTGCTGGATTTCAACATATATCTTTTGGGGGCTTTTGCTTTAGTCCATCTCAGAAACTTCTGCTCCAGTATTTTTTTGACTTGGAAGACAGAGCTCTGGAGAGGGAGACTGAAGGAAAAGTCTTTGATATCTTTGTGTTATCACCTGCAGTGTGCATCAGCAGGGAGCGAGAGCACATGGCAGTGTGAAAGCCAGCTTGCAACTCTGAGAAAACACTACCAAAAATCCACAACAAGAGAGAGACACAATGATTTGGCTGGAAGTATAGTTCAAGCATCACTGTGGAAAAGATGCTGATGTTTAGCAGCTCTCGGATGGGCAGGATCCCAGTTGACAGGCTCCCCACGCAAGCTACTCTCATTCGCTTTAAATACCGACTTCTGTCTATTTTCTTGCATCTGTTTTTATGTTTATACTGTTAAGGTTACTCTTCAGCTATACTGGACTTTAATGAGGCAATACTGCATTTAATCATTAAACATTTTCATAGCTTTGTTTTCATTTAAACTTACTTTCTCTTTTCATTCCAAGACCATTTTGCCTCTGGAAAATCTTCCTTCTAGCTACGTTCTCAAAAAACTAAGCCTATATTTGTAAGGCTAAAAAGTAATATTCATCCATTTTTAAATACTAATTTATTGACTATGGATTTAGGTTCTTTTTATTTCTTCTATCCCACCACTATAACCTGAACAGCTGCAGATGAATTAAAAAATAATTAAATTGGTTTAGCCAAAAGAAGAGGGTAGGATAGTAAAAAGAACTTTAGATTCCTCACTTCAGTGTCACTAGTTGTCGATAAACAGCTGCTCCCTCATGTAGAGAAATTAAAAGTTAAAAAGTAATTGACGGTAGTTAAAAGTACACTCTGAAGAAATGTAACAGAGAACAGATATTTAAAGCATTTTTTCATATATATCCACAATAAAGCATTTGATAATGTTTACTAATTTAAGAATAAACATGCACATTAACAAACAAGAAGCGTGACTGCTGAATTCCTAAATTCTACATGGCAGAATATGCAGGCATTTTTCAGCAGACGATTTTTCCTCATATTGCAGCAAGCTATTCAAGGACTTCACTGGGAATCATGATACACTTCTTGTAGCATTTATTCTTAATGAGATTACACTAATCAAATTAACATTTATTCTGTATATACATGCAGAATTAGTGTGCATGTACACATGTGCAGGCTGCTGAAAGTATTACTGATACATGGAATAATGTGCATGTAGTAGAATGCTCTTATCGTTAAGAAAATTGGTATTAAGAACTCTGCAAATATGCCAGGAGATAAAAGTCACCATATTACTGTGGTCTGTTTCAGGGACAAATAAAGTATGCTATTATCTCATATACTATGGAATACACAGAACTACAAACAGAAGTGTTTCAATTCAATACAATATGAAAAAATTCAAAATAAAATGAAAAGCGTCTGAAAACAAACCAAAAAAATTACACAGTAAAGTTGTTAATTATGATTATTTATGATCATTCAGAACTGGCATGGTTATTATAGTTTTCCTTCCAAATTTCTCTAAGATGCATCACTGCATAGCAACTCAAGGATCTATACAAATGACTTAACAGCAGTTTAGGGCTCTAAAAGGTGTCTTACCCCTGATGTTGCTACTGTTGTAAACAGGAGTGTAATATTTAATGTAATCAAAAATTTTAAGAAGGCAATTTATGACGGACATCTCTTGTGGAGTATCATCAGGCTAGTAAACAAAGTATTCGCATCCACCAAACATGTCTCCACTGTGAGCAATCAGTTCTCCACCATTCTTAAAAAACAATCACCAAACTCATGAGTGTAATTCATTCAGCCCGTTGCTACCTGCTACACTGAATATTTCATCAGAAATGACAAGACTTTTTCCTTCTCCCTCCCTCCCAACTCTGCTTTTATATTTGCTCACTTGACAACTTGTCACTGCCACATCACTGCCACGCTGGCTGTCCTTGAAACCTGACCTCTGTAGCTTTTTGCGCCCAGTGGTCATGCCGTCCCTGTCTCACTCCAACCATTTCTGACAGGAGACATGCTGATCTCAACAGCAAGTCCTGGCACCTAAGACACACTGGGATTACACAGGTAAATCAGGGTATTCCATGTTGTCTCCTAGCTAACAACAGAGGGAAAAACATGACATCTTGAACAACAGATCTTACATTCGCATATTCAAAAGATTCATCATGCTTTTACAAGCAGATGGGTAAGATTGTTCCTCCTTGCTCCGAAGGGGCAAATCATACATATAAAATAAAAGAAAATGAAAAAAAACAGACTTATTTGGGTTTTAATTTAAACAGAATTAAAGGGTCAGTTATTGAGGAAGACACCAGATAAAGCAATGAATTAAAAATAAAGCAGCAAACAGAAAGGCTTGTTCACCAATACAAAACAGTTTCAATTACACCTTTTATTAGAAGCATCTCAGTTTGTTTAGTTTTCATGTGAATCACATTGCCAAATAAGGTGTACAATGTGATTCCACAGTGGTATTATATACTTAGAAATAGGTATATTTATAAAGAAAGGTAAGGTTTCTCTTTAAAATGGTGTTTTTAAACTTTTCTTGAAATGTCTGAGTCGAGAAGAACATGAAGTATTTTGACTGAAATAAATGCTTTCATAGAAAACAGTGAACCCTGGAGATTATGCCGATTCTTGAAGAACTTCATACTGTTTTAAGCAGGTGACAGTAATGTCATCGCCTGAGTTTTTTGCCTTCCACACTTGCACAACAGGAGGAAAAAAAAATAAAAAGAGAAGTTTTACATTGGACAGAAAAGCTCAGAGCTACCCATGCAGATAGCACCTTTGCACAATCTACAATTAACATATAAGATGATCAGTTCCCACTGCTGTTACATTATGGCCAATACTGCCTTTTTCTTTGAAAAAAAAACATAGTCAACACCATGCTTAAAATAAGAAACAGTCTGCATTTAATAGATGTACCTTGGAAGGACTATAAACATTTTGCACTGCTGTCTACATAACAATCAAACTGAACCAGGTAATTTGGATATTCCCTGCACATCAGCACTGTTAATTACCCCACAGGATATCATACATAGCATATGTAACCACAAGAGTAAATTTTAAGGGAAAGAAGATGCCCATGAGGATAGTATTTAAACACATTTTGCTGTGCATTTACAGTTTTCCATCTCTCGGTTATCTTTTGCCATTGGTAAATAGCTACAGAAAGCCCCTGGATTCCTTACTAAAACTATTAATGCCCTAAGAGTATATCATTATGCTTGGTGATGCTTCAAAGGCTAGTAGTAGTTATTCAACCACATTTAGTTTCGATATTTTTAAAAACACTTAATTCCAAAACATACCAGGAAATATGCGATTTTTTGCAAATAACTGTACCATACGACTGATCATTATCAAAATGATCATCTTTAAGTGTGAATAAGAATTTTAATGCACACCGGCTACATCGCATTCCTCCTCCATGTCTCATACTAACATTACTATATAAAAAAATTTAAGAACCTATTCAATTAAAGTATCCAGCATTATCTCCTTTGGTAATTGTATACATTTAAGAGAGAATACACTCTTTAGGCATTGTTCACTGAAGAAACCTGATGGAGGGGGGAAATCACAAAAAAAACACCTCAACATTTAATCTGGTCTTTTCACCTGCATATGCTTCAGGCAAATGAAACTGAAATAATTTCCATTTTCATTTGTTTCAGCTCAGCTACCTGGATGCATGATATTTCATGAATATCACTTTTTTAGGCAATTAACATTAAACATTATATATGTTTATATAAACATATATAATGTTTAACATACAATTAACATTAAACCATCTTTAAAACCAGGGTAAACACTCCTAGTCAGATGTAGAAAACATTTTTCAGTTTGGAACATTAATGCAACCCTGAGCCTGATTAGGAAGATTCATCAGATCAACCACAAGTTTACAAGCTCAGGAGTGAACACAGCCATCCAGACATTTCAAGATGTGAACTCTTAATTTAAACACATCCAGAATGAGTACACGTGTGCTGCACAAAATCCCAAGCCCACATTCAGGGATGGGTAGCTAGGAGAAGTCCAAAGCAAGTTCATCCAGGCAACCTGTGTAACCTACTGCCTGATCTTTCCTGAAGGAAAATTCCAATCTTGACAGTTCCCCTTTTTGCTCCCCAGCTACAAACAGGAGGCAGCAGCTGGTAAGATGGTTTACAAGTTCCAGAGAAATTAAACTGCTAATGTTTGAGGTTATGAAACTGGAGAATATGATACAAGGGAGGTGTTCACCTGTTTTTTCTTTTTAACAAAGTCTCTTCTAATAAAGTAGGGGATTTTAACAAACAGAACAGAGTGGATACAAGCTGGTAGGTAAAGTTCTACTAGCATATTTTATAATGCTCCTAGGGAACACAGAAGTGATCAACTTCCTGAGGTAGAAAGAGTTCATAGCAGGTTAGAGCAATGTAAAAAGGACCTGTGCATACTTGTGCTCAGAAAAGCTTTTTGAAAACAAGTAACACCTACAGCAATCTGCTCCAATAGAAAACTAAAGAAAAAAAAAACCTGAAAACCTGTATTCTTTCAATGTTTAATTATCTGTCCAATAATCAGGATCACTTCAACAATCCTGCTTTAACTGTATCCATTGAGTGTAAAGCAGTAGAATTCAGAGAGTAACAGAATTCTGGCAGAATTTAACCGTTTCTTGAAAATCCCAAGACGCAACTGCATTACCAGTGTGATGTAACTTCTCAGCAACACTTAAGAGTCATGCTTGAAAACATATGTAATCAAGTAGCAGAAATGATAGCACTTTTCTTTAAGAGAAATTTATGACATTTGTCACTTCTGTGCTCAAAGCCCATCTGTCTATCAGTGTGCTGCTCTCTGAGCAAATGCAACCGACTGCCGTCTTCACAGTGTATCGTGTTCTGCAGATTTAAGAAAACATACGCGCACTTTTAAAATTGTTATGCTTGTGTATGTTTACATAGAATTTGCAGCCACCCAGCTCATGTGCCAGTCTGTTAATGTGGACAAGGATGAACATTCAAAGCTTCTTTGTCCAGCAGTACCAGCATGCTTATTACCATTTGAATCCGCAAATTACAGGAGCAAAGACATGCATAATGTTGTATAAATAAAACCTAAGGAAGGTAAAGGCTCTGAAGAAAAAGGGAAATAAATAACTAAATCAGTCCTTCAGACCCAAGAACACACATTGTTTAACATTTTATTTCCAAAAGTCACAGTCCAAAAAGCAAGTTTAATTTATGTCTCAAAATATGATAACAAAAAGGATATGGCTAAAATCAAAATCTTCAAAATAACACAGCCCTGTCAAAGTCGCTGTAGTGGATTTTATTCCATAGTATCAAGACCACAGGTAANGTAAGGAAAAGAAAAAAAAAAAACAAAAAGAAAAAAAAAAAAAAAAAAAAAAAAAACCACAGAACAAAAACCAACCCACAAACAATGAAACAACCAGAAACCAACTAAGAAAACACCAAATCAAAAAAACGCTCACAAAACCACAAAGAACCCCACAAACACCCTTTAAAAAAAAACAAAGAAAGAAAAAAACAAGTCAAAAAAAACCCAAACCAAGCCCACTAGCTAAGTTAATCTGCCTATTTTTAATTGATTTAGCTGTAGCATGGACCCAGACCATTAGCTGTGAAAGAAGTGTTATTCATTAGGGTTAAAAATCCAAAGCAGTATCATTAGGCTTCATAGTTTCAGATCCTTGATGTATCAACACTAAATTTAAAGGAAAACAGAATTTGGATTTTGAAAACAGATGGAATTCAAAATATAGAAAGAAAAATCACCAGAGAACTTTTAGCAAATGTGTTTTGGGAACTGATGATAAGATTTTTCAAAGCAGGATTCCTGAATATTTCAGGAACTTGGTTTGCAGCACACTCTGTTCTGTGTTTCGCTTTGTTTCCATAACAAACTTACATTTCTTCAGCTTTAATTAATGTTTGACATATTGAGTGCTGATCCCAGATCATACCCTTCCCATACCTTTACAAATGTTCATGTCTTTTGCAGCAGATCATAAAGTTCAAGGGCATAAGTAGTTGTACTGTAATTCAGCCATATGATTCATATGAATTCTGGTTTGCTTAACGTACTCAGGAAGCCCTCCCTTCCCCAAGAGAAAAAGAGTTCAATTCATAAAATACTAATAGCTTCATTATGCATGCTCAGAGGCTCTGCTACACCAAGGAGTTGAGAACGGCAGAGCTGGATCTGGATAAAAACTGCCTCATGTTTAAAAGTCCAGCTTCAGAAATACTATGACATTAGAGTAACTACTTCCATTTGGAAAATATATCTTACTTACACAGTTCTCAAATTTCTCAATTTAATATGTAGCATAGGTGTACCATCACACTAGCCTGCATGCAGGAAGTGTTAAAAAAATTTAAAAAAAAATCTAATAGGTTTGAACTGATCCATTCATCTCCATTTTGAAACCTATTGCTTCAGAGGTCCCCACAACAGCAGACTGCACAGGCAAGTCTTAACAGCCATGTTAAAGCAGAAGCAACTGCAGAAAGAGAATCTAAGCTCCTAACCTTAATTTGGTGGTGCTTAGGATGCTGGTATAGCTGCTAAACCCAGTTACAAAACTTAAACTCCTTTGTAGCAAAGAGGCAAGTTAATTCAGGTAGCACTGATTATCCAGTCTCTTACTACCTTTCTACACATTTCTGTGCAGAAATTGCATGCTAGTCCATATATTACACATTTCAAATTCTACACATGCATGTTTTTGTGTAAAGATTACATCCTCTCCAAATGCTGGCCACCAGTTTTACAGAACAGGTATTTTTAGTCTAGCGCACATCCACAGACCACTGTAGCAGTAAGTCTACCAAGACATGCAATCCAGATCCCAACCACCCTCTTGCTCTGCCCTGACAATGGTGTGTCTCGTGATTCCCCTCACTGGGCCTCACACCGCAATCTGCCTCTGCCCTTCTCTTCAAGCTTCTCCCCTGTTCCCTGGGGAAAGAGGGAAAGTGTCTGGTGCTCAAACATCCTTCTCTAATCTTACAGTTTATTATTCTCACTATGGCCACTTCTGTGAGCACACAGATTGCACGTGCCGTTCCTACAGGTGGTAGCTTGAGACCACCGTGCAACGCCCGATGCAGACATTCCTTTGATACAATCTCAGATGCCCTGTCAGACAGCACATAAGGGAGTAAACAACATGTGCAAGGTCAGAGGGACCTGTTGTGGACAATTATTTCTGCATTCCAGGAGACATTTTCCACGCCTTTGGAGCTGAGTATGAGCACTTTGAGAAGAGGAAAAGATGTTCACTAGCACTGCTAATTGAACAAGAACCAGGCTTCTCTGTGAAAAGCAATTCTCAGAATCTGTACAGCTTGAAAAAATATATTTTTACGCAAAGCACGCTTAAGTCAGTGGAAAGACTGTACGTAAACTGAAACTAATCATAGTTCAGGCAAGTCTGCTTGCAAAAAGATGAAAAAATGTTTCTACATAGGAGAATTTGTACTTACACACCAACTGCTTTCATCAGTTTCAAGTTTACTGAGGAGATAAAGTAGAAGGATATTGTTTACCGCTAGGAATTACAAAAGTGCTCTTCAGACTCACATTTAAGGTCACAATCTACTAGCATTATAAATGTGCATTTTAGCTGATTTATTTTTTTGTAGTCAAAGTTTATTCCATATTTTTAGCAACCTAGAAGGAAGCAATTTCATTTTAGATTGTTATTTCTATATATTTTTTTTTACAATGAATAAAATGCAAAGAATCAAACAAAAATGTATGCAGCAATTTATTTCTTCAATTTTTACCCATGAGTGAATTATTATTTTTAATAGATGAACAATCATGACAGGTTTTTAATAACACTAAATTTAATTTGTCTATTTTAACTCAAACCATTATTGCAACCAATTAAAAAAAAAAAATCCATGCCAAAGTCTGCATGTAAATGGCTGCATTAAAAGCATATACACATGATACAAATCAGAATATTAAAATTCTAAAGTATAATGTGTACATATTTCTGTATACTCATTTTCACCATTCCACACCAAGTATAAAATTAACTAGAAGATACATCTGCACTGACTTTAATCTATTTCATTTTAAGTTGATCAGGAGCTAAGAATACTTCACTATCGAGATTTATCACATTAATTAGGTCTGAAATTACTCATAGTAATTAAGTATATTGTTCTTAAACTCTTTAGAGATTATTGAAATACTTTCACTGCTACTTAAAGGAAACAATATTGAGGGAAGGCCTTTTTTCAGAAGAAAAAAATTGTCTATAAATGATCTTTTAATTCTTCTAAGCTCTCCTGCCATTCCATTCGTCCTGCCCTGGATGGACTTTATGCTATCTTCTAGAAGCCTCACACAATTGAAAAAAAATTTCTAAAACCTTCATAGATTTTGAACTGTGACTTAAAGCATGTCATGATATCACTGTGATCTTTGAACAATTCTTGTTTATGCATGTAGCAATCCCAAATGTAGCACAATGTACTTCTGTAACTCAGATCCCCATGTCACGAGTGCTGCAAGCATATAAGATTTCTACAAAGGTTTGCCACGTATTCTAGAGGAACTCAAGACTGTGTGGTCCCACAGGATAAAACATACAAAAGCAGAAACTTATATTTGCATAGTTTATTATCAAACACAAGAGGGACGCCTGACTGCACCACAAAAACCTTTTAGAAACTGTAAAATCCAACGATACAAGTTACAAGCATGGAATGTGTCCCCCTCCTCGTTTTTGTCAGGTTTTTTTGTTTGTCTAGTGGGGTTTTTTGTGTGGTGGTTGGTTTGTTTTTTTTAAGCAAACAGCATGGCTTAAATTTCTCAGGCTTGACATCCCATTGGGCTGGTGCGTCATGTCCCTTTTTGTCAGCCTGTCACGTCACACAGTGTAATGTGGCATTTCTGTGTAACGGACTGAGACACGTCATGCCAATGACATGTCAAGCTTGTGAATTTCAAAAAGATACAGTTCAATGAAAAACATGGTTTTCTAACTGCCCTGGAGATTTTAAACCTTAAGAAAAATAAAAAAAGACTTTTCTTCTCCAGTGATTTTGCCACTGGAAAGCACATGTTTTTTGGTGTTACCCAAGTGTAGAAGCAGGTAGCAGGTATCTGAATATTTGGACATCTTTATTAACTGAATCTTAAATTGCTGATTCCTTTTGATAATTAAGAAAGGTCCAGGGTATATGTGTATTCCGAGCTGACTCTTGTTTATTTTCAGTAAAATATATATGCAGAGATAAAACTTTCTCCATTTAATAAGCCTGTCTAAATATTCAGTTTCCATGACTCATAATATCATGATTCACCCCTAATACTTTTCATGCATATATATATATATGTTCCTGGTGACTAAAATGGCATATTATGTGCCAGCTTAAATACCAGACAACAGGTGGAACACAGAAGGTCAGCCTTGCCTATCCTCCTTGCTGGTTTTAGACTTGCAAAATAAAACCAGAATTTGTCTGCAACACTAAGCACCTTCCAAATTATTTCAAAGCATGCTTTGTCAACACAGATTTAATGCAGTCCAAACTGTAAAATGAATCAGCTTTGTATAACACCTTTCTCCAATCACTAGTGTTATTTTTTGTATTCTCTACACTTCCTAAATGCTTAAGGAAAACAGTATCTTTATGCTACATCCCAAAAAGCTTTTATTTTCTTAACAGTTACTTTGGACCTAATTTGTAGGAAGGAGCAAATTAAAAGCTTAATATAGAAACTGTCACGCCAATACCACACTAAACCAAGTAAGTGGTTGGTGGCTTTTTGAACAGCATTTTTGCTGATTTCAAAAGCAGTAATGGTTTCTCAGATGGACTGCTTTCAAATCACACAGACATCACCCAAGACCACCACTGTAAACTGAACGAAGACCTGTGAAGCCACTCAGACTACATGTCAAAAAAAAAAAAAAGGGGCAGTGAAATGTGCTCTTGGCAGATACCTCTTTTAAGTGGCTAGTTTTGATGTGTACTTAAGTCAGATCATGGGTAAGTTAATACCATTCTTAGGTTGAGGAGCACAAAAGAGAATTGATCAAATCTAAGTATAGAAGAAGAGATGCATAACCTATACTCACCACCAGTATTGCAATTTACCTACACAGTCAGTGGAATTTCTGCGGCTTGCACATATACAAATGGCTTGAAACAAGAACAGGCAAATTAAGTCACCTAGTTTTCCTAAAGAGAACCTTTTCCATAGTCTCTAAATGGAAAAAATGTGTCTGATTATATAATTAATTACATTGCCTGCAAGAAAAAAATAGGTCCATAAAGAAATACATATATCCTTGAAAGAAAACAGAACCCTATAAAAAGGTGCAACTTCTAGCAAATCATCCTATCCATATCTTCCACTCTAGTTGTAACAGATAGAAAGATGTAAATCAGTGAACTAGACTAATTCAAATCTGCCCCATATTATAATGCATCATTCTCACAAACTGGTATGTGTCTTAATTTCTTAGTAACATCCCAACTTTGGGGGGATATTTCCACAACCTACCAGTATCTTTCATCAGCAAATTGTGTGTGAAATCCTTAAGTATAACAAAGCTCAGATAATGGTCAGCAGCCAGAGGATTCACTGTCATCAGCAACGAACCCCTGCTCACACAGCTACTGTTCAAAGATGCTTCTACACACATTTTCAAAGATGCAACTCTCTGCTTACACATTTACTATAGATTTGAGTTGGCAGATCTTTACTTGCAGTTGTAGAAGATGAGAGGTGGCAAATATCTACATATATCTATACATCAGTCAGCTGTATTGTCTATATACTAGGACTGGTTTAAGAAAAATAGAAAAATAAACTTCTGTTTTCCTGGAAAAGAAAAAAAATACTACCCTTATGACAAAAATAATCATCAGGTAGCTCCTTTGGGTGGTTGAGTAGTTACATACTAATACTAATTCTCTGGCAAAACCCATTTTATTCAACAATGAATAACTATTCTTAGCAGAACTTACCTGAAAATCACATTTGCTGTATTATTTCCATAACTTTGCAAATCTTTCAAATATAATATCTTTCAAATATTAGAATACAAGCATTCTAAAAGAAAGGTAAGACAGATCTCAGCTATTTTACTAAATATCTGGTTTTAAGTAATGGAGCTAGATTAAAATGCAGTAGCAAAAATAGCTAGCAAAAATAAAACCACAATGTTCTTCATTATAAAACAGCTTTATAAGGTAAAAGACTTTTTCATTAGTAAGAAAAACTATTTAGAGGTTCACGACTTTATTTCACCAAAATGCCGTGGCAGTTCTTGAAACTTAGCACTCTATGATGCTAACGATGGTGGACTAAGAGCTACATTTCATTTTAACCTTCATAGCTCCATCTCAGAGAAGGAGATGGTGTTCTGCTTCTAAAAATTTTATGTTGGTTAAGATGGTATGACACCACCTTCCTTGTGGTGGCAATGCTATTGTGGGAAACATTGAGCATTTCCTATGACATTTTTCAGTGCAAGAAATACAGTAATCTTAAATATATTTTTTTAAAATGCAGAGTAAAACTCGTACATTTAGTCTATAACACACTGCTTCAACATGCATCTTCTCACAAAGCCATAAATCACACTAAGAGCAAGTGTTCCGTTAAATCTCACATTTTACAAATAGCTGAAGTTTAAAGAAAATAAAGAAATGATTTACCTAAGTTCACATTGGCATCTATCGTTACACAACTACATCTGCTTTCAACCACCAGCCCTGAACTATTCGCCAAGATGTTATCCCCCTTCTCCAGTCCAAGCATCCTTCAAATCTAGAGACAGCCCATAACCTAACAAGACTAGCCAAAGAGGCAGAGTTGGCACTGAATCAGAAACAGGAGAGTATATACTTCTCTTCTCCTTTCACTAATGTAAGACCACTACACAGGTCTGCATTTATACACAATATGGCACCAAACAGGTCTTATGAAATATACAGTTTCTATACATCTGTACAGAAATGTATCCTCTCCCGCAGTACAGTGCATGGTAATGTATGTGAGAAGATGCCAAAAGCTGTCAGGAAAAAAAAAAAAAAGAATCTCTCTATTAGTTTGTTAGCGAGGTGAGAATGAGATAAAAATGCATACTTTGTACTGAGTATTGATATCTTTGGATCGAGTGAGAGAGGTTTTTTATTATTAACTATTGAAAAAACAATTTGCAACATTTATGTGACTATCTTGGAAAATTTTCATTTTGTCATTATGAGAAAAAAATAAAAATTATTGATGGTAAAGAAAGAAAGGATCAACTGTCTCTATCGGATAACTATGGGTCTGTAAACAAATAGGTCTAGTTGGAGAACATTGTCCTAGACAACCCACTATGCTGTCTCTCTAGAACATAAAATTAGCCAGAAACTTTCCCTCCTCAAGAAATATAAAGCTTCTTTTTTCTCTTCTGAGAGATATGCATATCTAACAGCTGACAATTCTCATATTTCTATCTATACTTGTGAGTAACATCTGACAGCAGACCTGGGCTGAAAACAAAATACAGGGGCATTAATCATCAATAATTCCAAAAGATGCAGAGTAAGTAATTGTGTTGGAGAACCACCAAAACATCTTGATATTTTTTTATCTTTTGTTTTTTATGGTAAGATAAACCACGTGCGTCTGTAGTGAATCTATACTATATATTCCAGAATCAAATGCAAAGCTTGCAGACTAATGCAAGGCCTTCATATTTCGAGGTTCTGGTTCCACCTGTTCATTTCTAATCTTTATGAGGTCATTTCTAAAGATTCACAGAACGAGGTTTGACCATCAGGTAAGTCAAAGTAAATCTATACTAATTCTGCCATTTCTTTGGCATTCATTTTAGTTTTATTTTTCATTTTAATAGCGTAACTCCAGTGGGCTATTACTGCCATTTCCAATAAACACACATCATTCCTGTTTCTTCTCAGTTCAGCAGGAGTGTGGTTATAGGAGGACAAATCAGTAGGAGTTGATTGGCACCTGGCCTGGGATTCTCTTTCAGGGTGTAGCTCCCCCTTTCCAGAGGGCTCCTAAGCAGGAAGGCTTTCCCTCGTCTCATCAGCCTCCCTCTGTGCATGGAGGTTTCCTTGCTGGAGATCCCATTTCCACCAGGACAGTAGCAGCAGTCTTTGTTTTGTTCCAGCTAGTGTATGACAGATTCTCCTTCCCACCACGAGCTTTTAGTAAGTCACTGCTATATTTACTATTCTATTCTCAATTCTAGAGATGCCATTTATGGCCTGGTAAGTACCTTGCACTCCTTTGAAAATTGTCTTTATAATATTAGTACCAGTTTTGTTGCAGCTTCCTTATAGCACAAAGCAAAACAAAACATATATTTTGACTCTCTTGCCTTCCATAGGGAAAGAAGAGACATTGCTTCATCCCTGCCCATTTCCTAAATGACTGCAAAGACATTTCAACCTCTGATCAAATGTCATGGGATTTTCCAAGCCATGGACTTGCTTTTACAAACCTCAGTCCAATTCAATTCTTACACTGTGGTTAATAAGATCTGCAGCCTTTCTTTGGTCATAAAGTATTTGATAGTGGCTTTTCTTCTTCAGTATCGAGATGGATGAAGTGACTTTAGTATGATAGAAGCACAAATACAAATCTAAAGCAGAAAATCCTCAATCTTGTTCTTACAGTTGAGAAACTATTAACCTTTCCTCCCCAAAATGCCAATTTGTATATAAAAACAACCTCCAGGACTTAGACCTTGGGTGGCAGTTTTAAGTCTAAAATCAATTTTTGAGTTATAAACCCTCTGAAAATAGGGGGTTATAATGGAACCACTGACAGACCCTTAACTACAGCGGCGCTAGCGGGCACCACTATAATATACGAATAAAACTAAATTACATCACTTGTCATCATTAAGAAAAATTTTCATCTCAGTTCTTCATTTGAAAAGCACTATAGTTAATGAATGATTACTGAGCCATGACAACTAAATGACTAAAATATAGGAATTATACTGAGGTCAACTCAAGTATTTTTTAAACCATGAAATTAAGGGATCTATTCGCTTTGGTATAGGATATACCAGTCCTGGCTATTATGCTCCTTTGCAACACTGACTTTGAGCATAAGGGAATGGTATGTATTTCTATATTGGAGATTAAGGTCCCATGCAAATCTAAGAGCTGAACACATGATTGCTCAAGAGTGACAAAGCATGGAATTCTTGTCTATGTTCATACATGTTTCCTTCAAGCACCTGTTTTCTCTGTGCTCTTCTGCATGTAACTACCTTGAAAATGAAGCACATTTCATGGCAATAGAAGGCAGAATCTTGGAAATGGGGTATTTAATTATTCAACAGAAAGTCCAGTAACTTACATTTAGGAACCCGCATTTAAGTATACCAAATCCTTTTAGCCAAGACACTTAAAAAGAAATGCATTTAAGGAGAGTTAACAGTACTGTACTGTTGCACAATGCTCTGACAATGCCTAACCATATCCCTTGTATACTGTGATCTTGAATTAAGAAGAGAAAAGCCTTACTTTACACGTGTTTAGACATTTTAAAGGTAAATACAAAGAATCAACTGTAAAAAAAACAGAAAACTACAAAGAAATAAAAATCACTTGTCTATGCACGGTTTCTTAATTTAAAGCCATTTTACATTTCCTTTTAACCAGGAAAATGGAGACGCTCATGAGAGGCAGAATGATTTCAATTGCTCACACAATACAAAGAAATTAAAAGGAGCATGTAAAGATTTAAATCAATGGAAAAGGAGGCAATTTTCGTTGCTGCCAAAGATTCTAACTCAGTGATACCTCCCCAGTGCACCTACTTTGCACATGTTCTCACAGCACTGAGTCTGAGCACTGCTGATCGTGAAGATTTGTCTAACATTTGAAAGCATGCCAAAACTATGAAGAAAGTATGCAGTGTCTGTGCTTAGAACAAGCATCTGAGATGATAGCTTTAGGGATGTATTGTCAGTCCTGCTACTTAGTCCCTGTACCCATGTTTACCTAATGTTTCATTGAGCTTACTTCAGGTAAATAAAAGATGGCTAGATAACTTTAGGTTCCCAAAAGGTTCCAGCACAAGCAGTACTAGCAATATTCATTTCTTCACTTCATCAACTCTTTTTCTTGTTGTTTTTTTGTTTTGTTTTGTTTTGTTTTTTTTTCGGGGGGGAGGTATTTTGGTGTTTTTTTTCTCAGTGTTTTTTTCTGCAGTGAGGTGAGGCACATAAGAGAAAAAAAAAAATCTAGCCAGGGAATAATACCATGAAACACACCTGCAATTATTCCATGTTTTTCATATCAAATTTTAAACACACGGTTCCCAATACATGATTTCCAAATGTTACTTTATGAATATGTTGTTTCCCAGTGTGGAAAACTCTTACTAGATTTTGGAAATGAAATTATAAGTAGAAGTGAAGGTTGCCAAATTGAAAACAATGAATGTAGACTGCATGTTAATTGTCACCTAGCTAGTTTGCTCATGTTGGTCATGTGGCTAGTGACAGTCATAGATGCTGATGGAGTCTGATCTGTTCTAAAAAGATGGTATTTAAAAAAAATAGTGGCATAGAAGCTATCTCTGCAGTCTGTAGGAAAAAAAGAGAAAACAGAAAGAGGGGCTTCTGACAGCTCAAGCAGAGGAGGAAAATTAGAAAGGAAAGCCAGTACCACTACCATATGGGCTATAGCTCGTCAGGACAGCTGGCAAGAAACATTGCTCTGCTCTTCTTTACTTCCAGGGCCATGATACATTTCTTTATATGGCTATCAATAATACTGAATGATTAATGCTAATGATTTATGTTAATTTCATTATAAGCTTTATTTGTTGCCCAGTGTTGAATTAAGCCTGTCAAATCATCCTTTTCTACATTGCTAAAGATTCTTAAAATGCAGAGCTAAATATAACATCTGATCATTAATATGTTAATACACCTGTTTCATATATACACCAGGAAAACAAGAAAGCGGCTATTTTAAGATAATTCTGAGAGCAGTGGTTCAGAGATGTTACCTCTACTTACAGTCAATTATTTAAAGGAGAAATACTAACATTTCACATTTTGCTCCTGCAAGTCTTAAAAAAAACAAACCCTAACAAACCAAAAACAAGCATTACCCTCTGATATCAGATTGCATAACGTCATTCTTTAAAGAGTTAACTAATACAGTATGTAAATTTTTCCCCCACTCTATATTAAACTACCTCTGATAATTCAAAACAAGTAGGAAGGGTACAAGATACACAGGATAGTATTTAACTACATTAAATTTTATCCTCCCTTAGAACCATCTAGAAATGCCTCTTCCAGCTCCAACTGCCTTTCCCTTCCTGTTCCTCTCCATTTTTATGAAGGAAAAGTGTCAATCCCTAACTCTTCCTATCACATTCTCAAACTAACTTTGTTGTTTATCAACATGTTGGGGTAACAGAAAGGGGAAGGGAAGTTGTCACTGCTATTCCAGAAACTCTAGTCCGCATTCCCTGTTTTCCTTAAAATCCATTTCAGTTAAAACTAGCTCGTTTTAACCTACCAGAGATCCAGACACAGACCCCAGACCTGAGTGTCTACAAGTTGCAACTGGACAATTTCCTCTTCACTTGCCCTACAGGGACCAATCTGCTGCTGTTGACAGAGGACAGAAACCCTCCCAAATCCCAAATGGGACAGCAACACTCACAAAATCCTAAGGAACTCCTTGCACAGGAGGACCTGTCACACATGGCAAGAGGTAGAGGAACAAGGTTTATGTACCCTCCACCACATGCTGGGCAAGTAATGCCTTAACTAAACCCTTAAGAGGGCAGGGACCTTTAAGCAAACACTATACTTTTTTTTTTTCCATCACAAAGTCACAAAACTGGGAGACCAACAATATTTTCCTGTTTGCTTATAAGGCTCTAAAATGTATTTCAAAGTCGAAGCATGTCAGGTACAATTTTTCACTGTTATTTTTCCTGCCACTTCTATTACAGTATTACCTTTCACCTGTATGAGGTCTGCCTGTAAGAGGACTGCAACTGACTTTTGAAATAGCGATTTTTAGTCTCTTACTGCAGCAATGAGGAATTGGTTATTCTTTTTACTTATAAGCTTACTTACGCATTTTAGATTATAATTATACTTAAAAACTTACTCATAAATTCCTCTCATAAAGAGCTTGAAATAAATACAGTAACTGTTTCTTTGAATTCAGTTCACAGAGCATGCTGCCATATGCCTTTCGCAAACAGATTTATGTAGTCCTCTGAGGCTGGAAAAAAAGAGGAGTTTTACTACTACTACCTAAATGACAAAATGTCCTTTAAGTGCATATAAAGTGCAGGACTTTGCACTTTAGCATACATTATAAGGCATTTGAGAGAAAAGAAAGGATAAATATGTCTTCCCAAATTCATTCACAATTTTGATCTAAGTGCTAGAACTGAAATCTGAGCTCGTGTAAAATTCCAGATGCTTGCCCAAAGTTTCATTAACATATGTGTGTGAGCTGGATATTCTTGTTACCACATATCTTTCATTAAGTTTCTCAGTTTTTTTGAAAGAGTACAAGTTTTGGGGGGAAGACAGAAATGAGTTCTCTCAGAGGAACCCCTTTGATCCCCTATGTAGGTAAAGTGGTATAAAAACAAGCTAGGATTACAATTTTATGAGATTGGAATCCTGTCAACTACAAAGCCATAAAATACAAATTCTATACATTGTATTCAAAGAGCATAACTACAAAACTTAAGAAAAACATGAACTTTTAACAACTTGAAGTTTTTGGTTTTCTCTCTTGAAATCCACTACTTGCAGCATTAAAACTACAATATATAGGCTTTGTACCAGAAAGGAAATATTCTATTTGCAGCCCCTGCTTTTTATGATGGAACTACAGTTCTACCAGTTGGTCTGGGCTATACAGCTAACAAATGTCAAAACGTATGGACCAAACCATTTATCAAATAATCTACTCTTTGAATAGATAGGCACTATCAGCAATCTGGTATTGATCTTTACAGGCTACTGCTATTGTTCATCTGAGCATCCAAAATGCCAGCAAGAATTAATGAAAGAAACAAAACAATGCATACCAAAGCACTCAGCACACAACTTTTTTTCTTTCTCCCCGCCTCCCCGTTCTTTTTAAGTTTGGTAAAATTTATGTAGTTACGAGAAATACATTACTATAAACAAAGCATGCAGGCAGGATGGGATATATGATGGAAAAATCACCTCCCAGGCATTAACTTCTGCAGACTTACAGTATATTTACTCCTAGATTAGTGTAACCTCCTTGCAGTTGAGATCTAGTATGATAAATTCCTTGTGGTATGTTACCCTGGCATTCACTATAGCTGATACTGAGATGGCACTTTCATTAAAAGCCCCATTTCAGGGCATGTTTAATGTCTTGGACATTTCAAATTGCATCTGGCTGAATCTTGGCATACAGCTTGTCAGTCCAGATGCACGAGTTTTGTTTGGTTGGGTTTTTTACAGAAAATCGTATAAATTGGTTGTGACATTCATGAGTTCCATTGTGATTGAAAATATTAAATGTTAGTATTTGGGAAACAGGGTTTTTTAAAGGAAAACGCACACATTTAGCTACTCCTTTTTCAAATTTACCTACATTCTGTCTTCCCCACTGCCTTCTACAAGCTCTGCAAAAATCCACAGGTCCACCACATCATTCTTCTTCAGTGGAGAAATGTGGGGGAGAAGTAGAAAGGAGCCACAGAGAAGCAGAAGAAAGCTGCACAGCAAGTACACCTGGACTCTCAATCATCGTTCTGGACGTTGTCCATACAATTTCTGGACTGGATGATGTTCTTTTCTGAGGTTCTACTCAAATAAACAAGATTGTAAAAGCACTGTTCTTGTTCACACTTCTACATTAAAGAATCTGTGATGTTATTGTATACAAACATTCCTCACCATGAGCTTCTAAATTTGACAAGCTCAATCCCACAAAGCACATACACGTTTGGGAAATACCTAGGTATTCAGAAGCACTGAACACTCGAAGGGAGCATAATGCTGAGTATAAGGAATACAACAAAATACGATGATGATATTGACATGGCCACTGCTAATATAGTGTTCTGAGGATTATGCATTTCTGAAATGTTTCCTGTTAATTAACTGCAGGATACTCATGAGTTGCAAGTTTCGCCCAAGTTCTGTTTAAAGATCTTACTAATTTTCAGTGATTAGCATTAAATTAAGTATGTCAGCATTTCCATTATAAACCACATTCTCAGGGGTTTATTAAATTATTGGAAAAAAAATTATTCTGAGGTAAAACTCAATACTTAGGGGTAAATTTTCAAAGTGCAGCATGCAGTTTTAGCTCCTGATCTCTGAGCAAAGTCAATAAGAAGCTGCAGAGCTGCACCCCTAGTCAATGCTTTGAAATTTTACTTCAAAGTCTCACCCCAGGAGCAAATTCTGTCACGCATACACAAAAATCGGTTTGACCTCTTTAAATCTGAAGAATGCCTACTACTCATGCACTGCAACTGCTTTTCATAATGCTTTTTGGTGCTTCTTAAATCTGACCAGCCAATCATAAGCAACAGCTTTTGGGGAAGGGAAGAAGGATTACAGAGGGTCTAAATATTGTAACTGTAAGGGCAAAAAGATTTATTGTTGCTTTAACCAGGAGCAAAAGCAGAATAAATACATACAGCCATGTTTCCGGCCAGCTCTACAAACAAAAAACAAAGTAGTGCATTTGTTCACACATCAACATGACTATGGTAAACTGAACTTACTAAACGGAACATCAATAATCAAGAGAGATGCCCCTTTTCTATTCCAAAGAACCAGAAAAATGACTCAAAACCAGTAAAATGGTAGACATTTTATACTGAAAGATTTGAAGGGCAATATATTGAATATAAAGATGACTAGTGTGGAACTGAAGAAAAAACATAATTTTTCATTGGTGTAAGGCAGTAGCGTTGGAAAGAACACAAATACAACAGTAGATCCATTAAATGCATGACAAGAAACAGTGTTCACATTGCCTTACTAAACTGTTTCTGATTCTTCAGTACCAACACGCAGAACAATCCTTACATTATGTTGCCAACGAGAACCTAGAATGTATTTATTTCATAATGGAAGAAAGCTACATTATCATAATAGAGCCATCATAGTTGTTGCAAACACTGTATGGTCTCAAATACCTAAATACAGCCGTTAAATTGGACATTTTTTTAAGAGGGGGACATTTTAAGCCTCTCTAGAGAATTGCGTTGCCTGGCAAACCCGCAGCAGGAACCATCTATTACTGCAAACCCTTGCTTACATGTGAGCAAGCAGGAAATGATCTCCACTAACAAAGAGGAGGTATATGGAATCATGACCAGAGAATGAAGGCTACTTCGAGGCCATTAAAGTTAACACCCTACAACGACACAGGACCTAAGGTGGAATTTAGGCTGAGCTGATGAGCCTTAGGGAACTTGTATTTGTTCTTGGCAAGTGATTTCTCTTTTCCATGATGGCAAACTACAGATTAAAATCTATTTTTATCTCGCAGCCCCATCTCACCCACCCCAACACTTGAAGAGGCCAAGATTAGATTGCAGACGGAAAAGATGAGATGGTACAGCAACCAAGATGCTCAAGTCAAAGCTTTGTAAAGTAGTTCCCTCTTCAGTGGACAGAGCTTTTTTAATCACTGTCCTGTGCACTGAACACAGTAACAAGTCAGGGACCGACACTTTCTCTTCTGTTTTCAGATGAAAATCAGGAATAGCTCCTTTACATTCTATGCTTTAACATCTATGCTTAGCAAATACTTATTTTAAGGTTTCACTAATAGCATCAATACACTGGTTACACAGCTGAAATATCACATGGTGCTAATTCTGCCAGTTACCTACTAATTTGAAAGAGCTCAGAATGACTAACCAAGAGTTAAATCTATTTCATATCCATTTAAAGTATCATTTATTTCACGAGGGTTTGTTTATGTACGTAATGAAACTAAGCAGCCCAGAGACACCTTTGTTTTGTGCATTTTTTTTATATCAAAGGAGCTTTTAGACAATTAAATAGAAATATTTGTGGTCGATTAAAGTATGGCACTTACAGAAAAGTTGAAACACTGATCAATGCAAGTGTTGTCATTTTACTCTTGGCTACATTTTTGGATTCATAAAACCTGACAATCAATTCTCTTCTGAATGAGCCATAAAAAAAAGTCTTACTTTTAATTTCACATAAACAGTATTTGCACCAATATGCTGTTTGCACTGAATCTGCACAATTAATACTGTAATGCCTCTTAGTGTAATTTGCATGAATAATTAAATGTGAAAGGTATGCCTTGGGAAATTATGTTATTGTATGCAGTTCACAAATAACTGTGTTAATACTAACTGGTCAGTGGTCCAACATCTCAACGTTTGCTAGAAGTGGTAAATTAGTTACCAGCAGCATTAATAATGGTATCATGAAAGAGGGGGATTATCTAGCAATGAGGAGTAAGTTTTATCTCATTAAGAAGTTAATATTATTTTCTTAATTTCTTTGAAGTTGTTTTAATTCCTGTCAATGTTATCTCTGTCCCAAGGAATTGTAGTTTGAAACACACATATTATAGAGTCTTCCATAACTATATAGCCTAATTAAATAAAAAGACCCTTTCATTTTTGACTGCATAGGTTTTAAGTCACCTCTCACTAGACGCTTCATAGTAATTCAGCTCTATGCTCTGGATCAGCACCTTCTCCACCAGCTTGATACTAACAGGAACAGAGACTCCCTCATAGGCCTCCGAACTGCAAAGCTCCATACCATAATACAACAGCATTATCTTATTTGCCATTAATATAAATATGTCCCAAAGGAATACATAAAAATTATACACACATTCCCCTGCTGTCCATACGCAGTCTCTATCTGGGAAAATGCTAATATCATTGCTTCAAACATAGTACCAGTGTCACAGGATATATATTTAAAACTTAGTGTAGATATTTTTAGAATAATATGACTCGTTATGACAACACCTGAAGCACAGCTCTAATTTGTAAAACTACCCAGTATCATTTTTCATATATATATCTGTACGATATTAATTTAGCAAGGGGGTAAGGGATGGCAGGGCGTGGCTAAGTGCCTACTAAAGGAGGCTTGGCGGTTTTTTGCAGAATACAAACACCACTCTGACATTATACATTCAGACTTAGAAACGAAATCCAAACATCAATCCTAAACTACTGCTGAAAGAGGGAGCAGCTGCTCTCAAGAGCCCTTAGCCAGGAAAAAAAGGCTAGACTCCTAGCTCTGCTTAGCTCAGATCAGTCATCTGAGTGCAGACCTGTCTGCTTGTATTATACCAACAGCAGTAACATGGGATTGGGTGTAGTGGTAGGTAACTTTTTTTTTAAATGTAAAAGCACAGCATACAAAGCTGTGACTAAAAAGGAGAAACAATGTAAGACAGGGTTTTATGGTCAGGATTTACTACCAGACAAAAGAGGTGAAGAAAGTAACTCTTACTGAAGCACTTAATTTAACAGGTATACTGGATGAAGCATGTGCAGTTTATGTAGTACTGCGAGAGCCCCACCAGAAAATCATACCTTTCCTTCCATACCATACCTTCTGTATATCAGAGCTGCTGCACACCATGCTTTGCCATTCTTGTGAAAACTTCCCCACTTGCTTTTCCTTATAAAGTCTCTCCCAGCCACGCTAATCCTTACCATGGTGATACACTGCCCAGCTTTTGTATTAAGCTTTGTTTTCTGGAGCCAGAGCCACTACTTTTGTGGGTTTCTGGGAACTGCTAGAAATCAGATCATCAGCCCTGAAATAAAGGAAGACTTTTGGAGGCAAGATACACCCTACTTCTGAAGTTCTAAGAAACAAATTCAGATACGTAATATATGAGGTAGAAATCCTTACTAGTGTATTTAGGTAGCATACCAATAGTCTTATATCGAGGACACAGACTGTGGTTACCTGCAAATGGAAATTTCTACTGCTTGATAACTCCTTGACCTGCAGAAAGAGCAGCAGAAATAGAAGAGACAACCAATATGGAGGTGGGGAAGAAAAATAGAAAAGCAGATGAATCACAGAAACATTAACTCTCAAGAGCAATACTTCTCAGGACTTGGTACACTAAATGGTATCCCTTTCCCTGCATTCTTCATGTCACCAATCACCTTTTATTTTCATTGGGCATCTACTAACATCTTGCATATTCCTTTTAACAAAATGTGGCCTTAATTCTGATATAAATATCATATTATTATCAAGTCTTTATTGTTCGATTGACCAAATCTTGTCCACTGATTAGAAGTTATCTGTACTACATAGGTTTGTCTTAGATTTGTTCCACAAATCCCAGGCTATAACAGCTTTTCTTACTTTGTTTCAATTAGTAGTGCTTGATATCGCCTCATCAGACTCTTAAAGGTTCTCCTCCTTCCTTCTAATCAAACCCCTAGAGGCACTTCAGCAGCTAACCTGGGTGATCACAGGCATTGTTGTTGTAACTTACTAAATTATAAATGCTTTTTCTTTGTCATCAGTTTCAATTGTGTAAAGTTGCCCAACTGTAATGGAAGTTGCATGCAGAAATATTGTTGAAAATTTAATTTGCATGCAAATCTGCCCACTTGCTATCCTTTATTCTGAAGTGTTAATGTAGTCACCCAGCACTGCACTCACGGATTACCAGGATTTTCAATCAGGCACTGTGACTACGATCACTTGAATATACCACCCTACATTGCCCCCACAACAATTCTTATTTAGGTTCATCACTTTCAGATATGCGCTTGCACACATGTGTATTCAGAAGTAGACACTGTTTATATGCTCTTACATTCAGTACAGCCCACAGTAACTCAAAAATAAAGTTACTTTAAACCATTGCCATTGAATATGTGCAAAAAGTAAAATACTTTTTTTAAATATTAACATTTTAATACAAATACCTTTTTAGTTTGTCTTCATTCACTCCAACACACGCATTTAAAGGCAGCTGGCACATGGTACAACTCTTATTACGTCACGCTCCATTGGCAAATGCCTGTCATTATCACCTACCATGTTTCCCCATCTGATTAATTGTATGTAAAAAGTAGTAGCTATAGGTATTTAAACAACACTGCTCCATGGTGACGAATGATTACCACACAAGTCATGTTACACTGGAAAAGTGTAAGTCTCTTTCCTCCTCACTTCTTAGTGGGCAGTAACACAAGCAGTTGACTCACTGCTTCTTTTTATTCCATATTCTACACTTGCAGCTTTCTGGGTCTAACTAGCTTTATTCATAATTTTAATGTAGCATCTGTAAACAGTAAAGTACATTCTAAGAAAATAATGAAATACGTACAAGTGCCTATTCAAGGGTAAAGAAAATTCTCCGTTTGAGACAACCTTATGTTTGCTTTTGGAAACTATTTGTCTTCCATTTTTTACTAATGTAAATGCACCCGGTAAGTGCATGCTAAACTTAGGCATCCTGCTACTGTAAAAAAAAGTCCTGTACATGAGACATTCATTGCAGTAACCTCATCCAACACCTGACTGAAAAAAGCACAAAAGCGAGAAAGAATTACCTGCTTCACAAGTTTAGCATCTGTTTACATAGCTTTTGAATCTAATGAGTTATTGCTCCCAATCCGCTATGACTTCCCACTGGACTCTGCACAATTTGGGAACATACTCTTTACACACAACAAATAACGCTGTTTTCTTTACAGGGAAAATACACCCATCACTGTGAACAAGAACTGCATGATCAATTGGGGGATAATCCAGACACGTTTCAGAAAGAACAGACAGAGCAACAGACAGATCCATTACCTTAATGGAAAGGAAACCACTTGTTTTAATGAACCAACAATTATATTGCAAACATTTAATACTTTTTTTTGGAAAGCTGAATAGCAAGAAGGGAAACAGGGTCATTGCTAACAAAATACGTGCAAAAATGCTTAAACTGTAGGATACAAAAGTATTTATAGGGTTCATTGGCTGTTGTTATAGAAAAAGAAGTAATTTTTAGTATTTCAGCTACATATAAGAGAAAGACCTTTTCAGAAACTATTTGCATATTCAGATTTTCTCGGAATTACATCTTTGTAATAAAGAACTCAAATGTGCTTTGGATTGTTGGTATTTTCTTTTATGTTTACCAAGAAAATTTACAGGCTCATTCATTAAATCACAGGATACAAGAGACTGAAAATGGAAGAGGTCACAAAAGGTCAAGTATTATTTTTATGTATAACTCGAGCATTGTCTCTGGAGTAGCTCTGACTGATATGTGAAACAGTCCAGTAATGAGTGTTATCACTTAATTTGGCATTTTCCTTTGAAATTCCTTTTAAAGCCTGTCTGCGTGTTGAAATAGCCCAAAATGTCTTTGAAATATTTTACTATTACTATGATAAACAATTTCAAAACAAAAGAATATTCTACTTTTCTTTCTGATAAATTTGCACTAATTGAGATACTAAAATAAATTTTGGAGTGCTAGAAAAGAAAAAAAATAAAATCAGTTAATATTTCAGCTTCCAGAAAGAAATGCAAGGCAAGACATTTAAATTTTACAACTCAGACTTACAGCTAACAGGATTTGCAAAACGAAAGAAACATACTACAGTCTGTTTTCTTAAAGTGTTTGTTTAATTGAATGCACACACTGAGAAAAATCTGGAAAGAAATTAAGGATTACAAATTTCACTTTTTTCCTGCTTCTCATTGTATGGCAAATTCCATTAAGAGAAGGAAAATTATATTTACTATTCTTACATACCTGGCTTCCAACTACATTTCCAACAGAACTCTGGTTGCAGAAATAAAACTCAAAGACTAACGCGATGGTCTCATAGGCTGTTGTAATATTATTTGTTTTTAAAGTCCTTATTCAAAACAACAACATATATGCCCAGCGCATCATTATGTCATGCATTAAGTTCACTTACTCAGAGGAGTTATTCCACATCTTCCCTGCTTTCAGGCAGAGGTCACTTCCATCAAAGACAGCAAGAGCAGTAGAGTTTACAGGTCTTCACTATACTATGGAATAAAGATAGAAATATGAACATGCAGATTTACTTCAACTCCTTTGCAGACAGCAAGAGATATATCTATAGGCTGTAAGTTTTTTTAAAAAAAATAACCATTAGGAAAGGGGAAAAAAAAAAAAAAATCTTTCAGTTCTTTCACTGCAGTTTTCCCGTGAACCTAGGTTTTAGATTCTTTGTATTTCCAGTCAGAGTGTGACCACTGGCTTCAAACCCATAGCTACCTTAACCACAGTGAAGCAAATTTCACAAACTTGGTAGGTGGAGCTACTCCTACTTTACACCAGATGAGTTGGTCTTAAAAGATTTTAATTATTTACAGGTGAAACTCTCAGCCAGCCTGAGCCCAGCCTCACTTGTTATGTACAGGTTATATTGTGCTGTGTATGTGGTTTGCACTGGATTGTTGTTGTTGCTCTGGGTTTTTTTAGACTCCTATCAAGGAGAAAAATAGCACTGCACTGTTCTCCCTAGTTAAGTTTTTAGTTTTACTGTTGCCACAATTAACTATTTCCAAAGGCCTGAAATGACCTACCATTAGTTTGTTCACGGAATGTCACCAAGCAAAAAAATGAGGAATTTAAAAATGCCTTGTTAACACCTACTTTAAAGTATTTTTTAAATCCCTTAAAATTTCTCATAATTACAAATTAGGATTTGCTTTATTTAAACACTCCTATATAATACTAATCCATATACAAGCCCTCTGCATAAACCAGAATACAGACACATTACATACGGTTCCAGCATATTTTTGGATTCACCAATCCAAACTCTATGCAGGAACTCTACGTAGAAAAAGAGAGTCCCTTCCCTCACCTAGAACTAAATCTCCATGTTTTCTTTCCAGAGCAGAGTTCTGATGATACAGCTGCTGTTATAACACAGCGGTAATTGCCAAGCACCTTCAATCCAGGATTCAAGCATAATGGTTCTAAGCAGCCCCACAACCCTTCTCAGGGTTTTAGCATCTGCCAGCCTCTTCCATTTCCTTCCTGTACATTTTATCTGTGCTTTTATCTTTTCCTCTCTTTATTTTGCTTTATCTATTTTTGACAATAGTGACTAGCACAGTATAACAGCATTATATAAGGTTTTTACAGTGCCATGTTTTGCTTTACAGAGTGAGCATAAATGAGGAAACACTAAGTTAAACTCTGACAGCCAATGCTGGATATATCAGCTTGGCCTATAAATAAGCACTGATCACCTCCATTTTATTGAACTCATTTTCCAGGCAAGCAAAGACCACAAGATTCCTCTGCAAATTTTCCTTTTACACTCTCCAGCAGTGCTGCCAGTGTCAGCTGCGACAGATTTATAGCCTATTCATTCATGGGAACAAAAACCCTGCCAGGGCTGGTCATGCAACACGCAGTAGCAGTTAGTTCAGAAGATAACAGCTGCAATACCTCACTTCCTTATTCAGCGCTCTATAGCATACACTACTTTGGAGATAATAAATGCTTCTTGTTTGTATTTCTTGAGTAATATCAGAGGAAAGGGTCCGCATTACAACAGCATGAAGTGGCACTGCAACACAGGGGGATTAATCAATGTTTTCATTGTATTTATTCCTTCTCTGGCTTTATGGTTTTATAACTGACATGTTAAAAGTTACTCTAGACTGATTTTATATACTGTCACTTCCAGGGATAGTCAAGTATTTAAATTTTTAATTGAGTGCCCGTTTAATTTAAAAGGATACTTTGAATTATTTTGAATACCAAGGTCTTACAATATGTCGTGACTTAATACCAAGAAACACTCACTGTCAGGATTAACCAGTTATTTTCCCTTATGCTGAAAGTCAAAAAATGCGCTTTAACTATAGATGATAAAATTTTCAGATTCCTTTCACTATTTTGAAAAAGCGAGCTGAAATATGTAACAGTTTGTAAACATTCTTTAGTTGCAGTAAGATGAAGTATCAGAGAGATATCAGACTATGACCAACACTGCTCTTTTTGGAGGTGCTACTCACAGCCATCAGTCTTGGAAGCGATACTCTTGCATTTGTGTTACACGCTGAATTGTTAAACCAAGCACTGATGAGTCACCGCAGACAATCTAACCCTTCAATCTCTTCTTGAATGTGTCTGCTGCAACTACACTTCCTGCTCCTCTGCAGCAACCCACTCTTTCTCTCGTTGAACATACATGATGATATTACACCAGGCTCTAAGCACAAGAACCATGGGCTAAGGTCAAGACCCACTTGTGTGTAACTAATGCATATATTTCCACGGTCCCTTTGAAGGGGACACTGAATTGACGAGAAAAATGAAATAAACTTTTATCAACTGCAAAACAATGTCCAAATAAAGTCCTAAAATGAGCCTTTAATTATATTAAATTCAAGTTTTTCCTAAGATTTGTTCAGCCTCAAGCACACTATTCAGCTCTTATGGCTGCTCAGGAGATCTGAATTTCTAATCTCATGAATTCTTTTTGGTTCTTTCACCAGAAGATGATGCATGGCAATTTCTAAAACAGCATTGCAGACCACAAACATTTAGCATCTTGAATTGCTTATGAACTTGTACTGAAGTCATGATCCCCTGTTCCAAGTTATGGTTAAAAAGTCAATTTTCAGTTTAATCAAACGTGCCTATATACCATGGCATATAGAAAAGCAGATTTACTGTAAAGGTGAAAAATATGAGAATGATCAAACAACATACTCTAAAATAAAACATTAGTTGGTCTAATTGAAAAATTTACCTCTCTTTACAAATTTCATTTCCCTTAGCAGAGCAGAATACACAACCATCTCACCAGATTAGATCAAAGGTCTGGGCTAGAATTCTGTCTGCATCACTTGAACTCCAATTGCAAACATAAACGATTAGGAATAAAAAGATGCTTAGACCACAACCGCAGTACAACCTACTAAAAGCACCTCTGTGTAACCTCTTCAAAGTCAAACAAACGCTCTAAAATGTGCTCAAAAAGACTTCCAGATTTCACTCCAAATCTCCTTGTTTCAGTCACTTGCAGTCCATGGAACGTATAGAAAATATGACATCTGTTACTGTAACCAAAGTCTTTGCTAACCAATCAGGTTTTATTGTGTGGCCTCTGGCTCAGCTCATAGCCGTGGAAAGAAGCTAAAGCAGCAGTTAAAAATTTTGCCAGTTTAACAATCTTTGCCAATTGAAAGTTGCACATGGAGGGGGGACAGGGAGATCAGAAAACCCACCATCACCAAAGCCAAACCCCATCAGTACTGAGGTTTAGAGTATCTGTGCTGTTCCTGATGGGTGTGGAAGAAAAGGAAGGGGAAAAGATTTTCTTCACTGAAAGTGAGGGAAGAATGTAAGAAACTAACCACTCAAGTGATTCATCCTTGCCTTGTCCTATCCTGGCAATATAAATCTAAATATATATACATATTTAAATGTAGAATATTTATAAAGAAGCTTTTAAGAAGCAACCCTATTTTATCTCCTGAAAATTATCCATCCCCTGCCGTAAAAACTGGATTTTTCCCACTCAACATAGAAATACATTCATTCTTATAATTGTTCTTTTCTTTCAAATCACCTAATATAACAAATGCTAGAAAACATTATAGTTCATTTGCAAAGCAGTCACTTTATGAGTTGAGGCTTCAATGCTTTAATGGGGAAATTGCCTGATTTAAGTAAATCATGTCACCTCCACCCAAGTAATCACATTTGTTGCAGACTTCTGCTGACCTCATCTCTACAGTAAAAACAAAAACACATTTACATTTTCAGCTTGAGATATTTGGTTCAAATTATTTACAACTAGGTTGTAATGAAAACCAGTTGTCGCCTACTCCAAAGATACTATTTAAGTTCTCTGATAGCGTTTACAGATATACAATTATTGGTTACTGTCACTGAAATAGAGGCAGCATGTTTTTGCAGAAAGCAAGCAAGCAACTTGTGAGATCATTTCTGTATAGGTTACTACCTTTTGAAAATGTTACTTTCAGAGAAAACAATTGAAAATCTAAAAAGTTAACCAAAAGCTAAACGTATGTATTTTCTATGATAAGAGGTTTCAGGGTTTTTTTGGTATATATTGTTTTCTCCTCTGCTTTGCAAGTGACTTCCCACAGCATTATCTGCATCACAATTTTTCCATATGAAGTGTTTCAACAGAGGCTAGTTAACTAGTCTTGTGAAATTTTAAGTAAGTTTTAAACAAAGTGAAAATATATATATACACACGTTTACCCTAGTTATTTCTCACACGCATGAGAAAAAACAACACTGCCATTACAAGGGCAAAGGTTAGAATTTCACGTGGAAGACAGTACAGAGTTAACATGTCAATGCATATTGCCCTCAAGACTATGAGACTCATACGTTGCCATTTCAGTTAAAATAAAATTATTTATTTATCATTCTTACTTTTCACTTGGTCAGGAATTTTCCAGTATGCAAACACAATTTCTAATCTATATTCTACTATCTCAAGTTCTGATGCAAATAAGAGAAATAAGGAACGGGTGGGGGAGAAATCTATGGAACTTATTAGAAATTACAACTTTCTTGAATGGTTCTAACTTGCTATGTGTAATACAAATTCCAAAGACATGAGACCAAAGAAACTATCCAACTCTCTAACTTTATCTGGTGCAACACAGATTAAAAAACTTCATTCAGCTGCTTCCATAACAAGAGTACACTCCCTAATACAACAACAAAAAAAAATAAATCAGGAACGACACAACAATTTGCAGTCACCACATATTGGTGAAATGGATGATCTGGCCTGAGACTTCACATGTCTACTTCTGCTCCTAGAAACACAATGACATATACTATTTTTTTTTCCTAGTAATCAAAGAAACTGTGTCAGAATTACATTTACCAACAAAAAAAAAACCACAACCCATTTCCCACAGAAATTATTTCTTTCACATAATAGCATTCTAAAAGAATGTTCATAAAACTCCAGTAATGATTCATTAAATCTTATCTGATTACTATGTAATAGAGTCACTATCCAGCGTTTGAAACAGAAAAGTTGAATAGAAAGTCAACAAGCAGTAGAAGAATTTGTATTGGACAATATATTTGAGGCCTTTAAATACCTCAGAGGAAAAAAGTAGACCAAACACTGTTCAAATAGCTCAAGCTGTCCCACCATTTCCAAATTTAAATGAAATGGCAAAAGTTTAAATTGTTTGATTAGGTTTCAGAATAATCAAATAGTTTCTTTCAAATACAGTTATATTTTTACTAAAAAAAAAACAACAAAAAAACAGAGAAATTATTTCTTACAGAAGGCAGTTTTATGTTAAAAAAAAAGTGGTTTTGTATATCTAGAGGCTATTTTTTCAGTCTGAAGGACTGATCTTTTTATACACTGATGTTAGAAAGATGACAGGTTAAATTTGTCTAAACAGTGTACAACTAATATCTGGTTTTCCCTTGTAAATATTTGCAGATCAACCTCCTCTGAAACTCAGCTGAAATAATGGCTACAAAAAAAATTCTAATTAAGATATGCTTTTTCAACTATGTATTAACCAGCATCCTGTACTTCTGTTGATTAGAATTTACAATATATCAAATTCCTTTCCGTCCTTAAATTTCGGAAGATAGTCTTCAAAATTATTCTAAGAGACCGCAACCAACAATTCTCTTATTCTTCTGAATGTCTCTACATAAAAGTATGATGGAAATCTTACTTTTCCACGACCCTCTGTGGAAGAGAAAGAAATCTTCACTAAAACTTGACTCTGTAGATTTCCAATGAGTGCAGCCCCATTAGACCCTCCTTGTAATCGATATCTGTCATGTACTAGTAATAAGGTGTCCTCCATAACAGGTCTTCAAACAATCATCCTCCCTGATACAAACGATAATGGCTAGAGTGTCAAGAGTTGAGGTTAAATATACTGTAAGTGTGAGACTTTCTGGGATGCTAATTAGAAAACAGGTGAATATAAATAAGAAGGAGAGAGGGAGCACAATAATATGGAGGTGGAGGGAGGAAGAGTATGGGCTCTAACCGCCAGATAAAAATGCCGAGTCTCCTTTCTCAGAGCTGAGTCCTTTGTACCTATGTAATAGTCTTGACTGAATGAAGACTCATATTGCAGTGTGAAAGGTATTTAAAATTCCATCTTACATTTCATAAACTGTCAAAAGGAAGCAGAAATGTTGTTTTCAATATTACATCTGTGCCTTTTGACTACAAGGCTCTTAATGTTATTATTACTTCATTTATCTGAAATCTTCTTCTCAAGTTTTTTTGCTATTTTAGTACTTTTTCCTCTTTCTTTTCTTCCCCTTTTCTATATGGAGTTGTCTACATCTTTCACAATACATTCATGTAAAGATGACGGTGAAATTCTTCTGCTCACCACAGGATGTTGTTACTGACAATTATAATTAGTGTGCTATCATGATCATTGAAGGAAAAAACATGCTACAGCCCCACCATGGGTTGTTGCCTCTTCAATTGCTTATACTATTGTTCTTGAGATCTTGTTAAAATTATACTTAATGACTGCTGTTTAGATTCATTTATCGTGAAACCTTATACACACAGGTTATTCACCCATTTAGTTTGCCATCTCACTTCTAGCATCCTCCTTTTTTATTAACTGCCTGTTAACAAGAGTTTTGCCTGCTAACATAACTCGCTTGTTACACTAGTATATCTTTATTACGTAAATGTATATATCTCTCTCATATCTGGGAGGTTTTTGCCCATTTATGCCAGAAGAGTACAGTTTGTATTTTCCCCATCGTTTTTCTTCTCAGTGTTTTCAGGATATTGGCTGATCAATTGTCCTCTGATCAATATTGAGATTAAATGGAATCACACATTTCACCTATATATGTTTCTTCCTGTGCTGAACAGGCCAAGTATTCGGTTTTAAAAATGTTCAGCTTTCCTGGTTAGAATTAACAGGAACACACACAACTTACTATGGATGCATTTTTCTAACTATTATGCATCTATATTAAAGAGAATTATGCACTACTATTTACTCGTTGCCCTATCTACCGTTGCTCTGTTACCAAAGAAGTACTCAGACACAAGTTAGTTTTACTGAGGAACTGATTGAAGCAGAGGGGAGTGCCAAATTCAGGAATAATAGTCCCTCGTATACATACATACACTTACACTGATGCTGGCTGTAGTCACGGCCAGGCCAAAGGTCTTCGGAGAACTGGGGTTTCAGTGTCCCACTCCTCCAAGAAACAACCAGTAAGTGAAGAATACCTTCCTACTGTATCTTCTAAAGTTTCAATCTTTCTTTGCTACCCTCTCCTTTCACCTTTTCTGTATGCAAAAGTCAAACAAAATGAAACTGTCTCCAACCAAACATACTGGCCTGCTCCTTTATAACGTTTTATCTGATTCAGTAAATGCTCAGAAGCTTTTGCAACTGCAAGCATAAGCAGTTGTCTATTTTACTGATACAGTACGTT
The DNA here is from genome assembly GCA_013396935.1 of Baryphthengus martii. NCBI lineage: Eukaryota > Metazoa > Chordata > Aves > Coraciiformes > Momotidae > Baryphthengus > Baryphthengus martii. The sequence goes on along the minus strand of VWZK01016938.1, from coordinate 53,271 downwards.
TCATTTTCTACACATTGTATACCAAAAGTTCAAAGATAATGAACTCTATACAGCTACAGCCAGAAATAAATTTCTAGACATAGCAACTTTCACCCACACACACACTAGGCCACCACATACTCCACTCTTGAATGGATGACACTATATTCACATAAGAAGCTTTGCCACTGTCAGGCTCCATGCTGGTGACAATGCAGGCTTTCTTGCACTACGCACTTACTCATGAATTTCAAATATACTGAATGTAATATTATCATAAAGAGATTGCCTGTATTCAAGCAAAGATAGAATATTTAGCCCAGTGTTTACCATAAACATATACGTATACACACATACAGAGGGTAGAATTTTCTAGCAGGCATCTTCACCAGAACGTGGGCAGAGAGATCCTGCTTGGTGCATTCTCTAACATGGCACATGCTGCCTCTGGCCTTCACAGGTAAAGGTAAAATGAATCCCCCTATTACCAACATCTCCAAACACCCACAGAAAAACCCTGTCAGAATGTAACCCACAGTAAATGATGTTTCTGAACTAAATTATACCACAGCACAGAGGGAAACTGCCTAAAAACATTGTCCCCTTCCTGATGCTGCCATAGTGAATGCCCTAAAAGCTGCAGCATTCACATGATTTCTTTCCAATGCCACCATATGCTCATGGGAGAGTCAGGGCAAGAGGCACACTTCGACTCCACATGCCAAGATGAAGAAAATCAATTTCAATGCCCATGGGAAGAAATTAATGCTAGAGAAGGTCATTCACCACTACAAGTTGTTCCATTATCACGTAGTCTTGGAAGGCATCTTACAAAAACTAGGTAAGTGTGCAGTATGAGCTGGTAAGCTATAAATAACCTGGGGTAATCTAAAAGGTATATGAAAAGGCTAAACTTTAAATCAGGTAAGATTTGCTTATGCATATTTGTTCTGATAAAGAGTTTAAGTAAGATGCGGTATTTCTGATGCTGAAGGACATTTGTACACTGCGCATACAAAAAGGTTTTATATAATGCAAAGAAGATTCGTGTCAAATTGGCATTGCTGCCAATGGAGGGTGGGGCAATTCACAGAGGAAAATAGTCTAATAATCACTTGCAATATTCCAATAATGTGCCTTTCTTCAGAAATCAGCATGCTAATTCAAAGGAAGCCTGACTTACTACACACATAAAATTTTTAGGGTCCAAGACTGAACCTCAGCTGAAGAAACGCAGTCTATCCCAGACTCAACCATGTGTAAATGGCTTTGCGAGCAGAAAAGAAACGAGCAGAGAAGTAACAACACAAACACAGTAAAACGTTGTTAAACATCGCAAGAATGAAACCATCGGACACGTGCTCAAGTGAGCTAGGGAAAGTGCACTCCAGAATGGACATAGTCGCTACCCTCGTAGGAAAGTTAAATATCCAAACTAAATACCAACATAAAAACGCTAGCAGTAATCTGACTAACCTGAACAGGGATATATGGAAGCTAATTCCTTATAAAAGTCAGGATCAAACGTAGAAAGCAAAACAGCAATGTGAGACTGTAATTAGCTGGTAAACTGTTAACCCACCCATCCATTTCATAATCCATGAACCAGTATTGACAAATGTCACAAATTTATTATTAATTTCCCAGTGTTTCACGCCTTTTTTTTTTTCTTTAAAGACACAGTTACTGGATAATGTGATCTTAGAAACAAAGAAACATAACTTACTCATTTTTATAGTCACATTTTTAAAATCAGTTACTACAAACTCAGCTGCAGAGAAATCAAGATTCCAAGTTCACCTTAACATACAAGAAAACTGAAAAAAAAAAATTAGTTTTTAGGCCTTCCTCATGACTTATAAATGCCTGGTAAAACTGAACATGCAAAATGAAGATTAGAATTTTATGTAAAACAATAATTAGCAATTATTCTCTCCAGCAGGAAGACAAAATAAGGACAATACAAAGAAAAAAAGAAAAACACCCCTTTAATGCAAATTTTCAAAAAAATAAAAACAAACCAAACCCCAAAACACAGTATTCACTTTAGTAACATTCTTGCTGAAATACTCTCATGACGTAATACTTATGCAGATACCAGCTCTTTTTAAGGTTTCTTAGTAGTTTCTCACTTTTCCTGACATCACAGGCTAAAGTACACAGCAAGTGAACCACAATGTCACTCTCAAAGATGACAGGAGAGTGCAAGTAAAAGGACATCAGGTGCTCTCTCAATCCTTAGAAGCAGGGAAAAATTCACCAAGGAATATTGGATTAGGTCTCAGAACCAGCTGCAGAAACACAGGGAAGTCAGTTGGAGATAAGGCTGTATTAGGAAATTGAACAGTGTTATTAGAAGGTGAAATGCACTTTTGATTAAAACTTCCACATTGCGTTTCACTCTTTTTGTGTAATTTAATTATAGCAACACTCTCGGCATGATAAATGCTTTGTAAGCACCAATAAAGGACAAAGTGCTGTACAAAACCTTAGAGTCTAAAGACTAAGGTGACGAAGTAGAGCAGCCCTGAAGCTTGTATGTCAGAGTTGGAAAGAATTACATCTTATAGACAAATCAAGTCCAAACAAACCCCACCCTCTCTCCCTTCACACCACCTAATAGCAATTAATCATTGTTCAAAGAGATGCTGAAACAAAGTCCATTTTGGAAGAGGAAAAGGCAAACCATAGACACCAGCAATATTTTAAACAAAACACAAGTGAGAAAGAAACCTATAAAATGAACTCAAAAGCCAGTAAAGCCAGTTTCAGAGAAGTTTACCACCACATTTATGTGTCTTGCACATAAAAGAATTGGAGGATAGAATTTTGGTCCAGATATCCAAGTCTCAGTGCGACTTTTAAGATGGTATCAACAGCTTTGTATATGTGAAGTTTTTACGTACATATTTTTCCATCCTCGTGTAAACACAAATATAACTTTTGCTTTCATACCTGGTATGAGATGGGAAACATGGAAATTTTGTCCCCTGTCACCTCCGTACAGGTTTGAAAACAAATGAGGCGACCCTGAGGCTAAGAGAAAATGTAGTATTTATATAAACTATTTGATAGCCAGCATTAAAACTCAGATTTATTTGAACTACATATGTCCCATTTTTTTCTAATGGTTATTTAAGGTACCAAAGAAGAGGGATTTCTAATTACACCACTTTGGACATTGTGTTATACAAACCGTAATGCCAAGTTCAGTCAAGACTGTGACATCAAATTGGTAACAACATAGCCTGTGGATTCCATGTTATTTTGCTTCTCCTATTTAATGTTTTAGTCACTGAACATGTATAGTATGCCTTCTCTTGGGAAATTAACTATTTTTTCCATAGTTGCTACCACCAAATGGGGTGCACAAGACATATCAGAGAAGAAATTGCGCACTATGCATCTAACTTCTCTTTGCAGCTCCACACCTTTTTTCCACTATATATCACATTATACCAGTTGTCCCTATAGTCCAGTGAGCGTCAAAGTACAACAGGAAAACACAATACCTGACACTAATAGAAGTTTTTGCCAATAGCTGTTCATAACCTGCTATGATTTTTTTGTATTTTGGTCTAAATTAAAATGGAAGCAAACCTAAAGAGTTCACCTCACTTCTGCATTGCGTCTTTCAGCCAGTACAGTAGCATTATCTACTCCAGGTGTTAAGAGCAAAAAAACAAAGCTTTGAGAGACTGTTCAAAGATATATGGTGTTTTTGATTATTTAAAGTTTAAGATCAACTGAACTGAACCCAAGATTGAAGTCAATGGAACAACATCCATCCAAGAAAGATGTATTAGCAGTGACAAAATGATTAATCTTATTGAGGTATATGAATTTTAGCATACTCAGGTAAAATGTGAACTCATGGCCATTTCAACTTTTCCCATTTTAAATGCTAAATAATATATGGAGTGTTCATTTATTTTGAAGGAATAATAACCTGATATCTACAAAAGTTCTAAAATAGTGCATTTTTAAATTTTTCATAAAATAAAACTTGAACTGCTTTATTAATCATGTTACTTACTACATTGATGTATTAGCTATGTGTATCTTAAAATTACAAATGAAAGACTCAGAATATAAAGCAATATACAGGATTCTTTTTTGAACAACACTGAGGCTTTGGGGCATAAAAATGAGGGAAGAAAACAGACAAACTAGGACTTGTTCTGAATGTCTTTCAGACACTAACATTAAAAACATTCATCTGTACTATCCCCTCACAGATTTATTCATGCATAGAGGGCAGAATCATCTCCTCATTTGCTCTCATGCAGCAAATTAATAGACCAAGCGGCAAAAGGCATTTTGTACCTTTCTTGAACTAGCAGGTTATTTGGCCCAAAGTATGTAATTCCTCTTCAGAAATCACTGAGATTAAAGGCACCCGATGAGAAATCCTGTGTGGTCCTGCTCTATTTCCTGATCTTTCCCTGCTTTCATGTCACCGTGCCCATAATAAAACACATCCTTTCTGGTTTTGCTACCTGTTAAGCTCACTATACCCTTGCCTCAGAACCCTCCACAAGGCAAGTAAAGTTCAAGTCCTGTATATCACTGGCTTTGAGCTCCCTATCTACTTCAGATTCCTCTTCCACAATATGAGAGGAACTATCCCCAGATGTACTTTTAGCACAGACAAACCATTGTCAAAGGATTGTCTGAGTAGTCATTCCATGATGGGGCTAATACAAACCACCCAATCCCATAGAACACCCTGAACCCAGGGCAGCAAGGGGGTCTTAAACATTTAAAGTCACCTAATTCAATTCTAGTAATAGCAACCCAAATGCCCTGTGTGCTAGAAACAAAATATGTAACTTGGGCACTGAAGTGTCTCTCATCACGCCCAGGCAGGGCACTGAAAACTTACACACTCTCCCAGTTTTCAGTCCTCCCAGCTGAACAACTGGATACATTCAGGATAATCACAGAATTCCTTGCAGCTCAAGCAACAGCCAATCCATGTGGCTGGAACTATATCCCGGCTGGAACTATGTAGCTCCTCACAAAGCAGGTAATGCCTAGCTACTGTTAAAAGCCTGTCAGTCTGTAATAATGGAATTATTTTACTGCTACTACTCACCTAGGCACTACTCTCCTTCATGTCGAAACTGATTTTTATATACATGACTGATCCAGTACATCTCAAGAGTATGATCCATTCTGCCTTCTAAAGATCAGGCCACTCTAAAGAACAAAGAGCTCGAGAGGTACCATCTTCCTTACTAGTTTATAATTTTTCCTCGTGCTTCATGTTTCCCCATCACTACTACAATAGATGCAAAAGGCTACAGAACCATCAAAAGAAAATTTATTTCAAAAGACACGGAACCAGGTTCAGAACATGTCACTGAATATTTGTCCTCATTTATAGGCTATTTAGATCCTGGTTTTCAATTAAACCATTAAGAACATATGAGACAGGTACAAAAATGTACATCTATGTTCATGATTAAATCCCATACACTTCCTCCGAATATTTCAGGAGACAAACCACCTAGGACATGCATGTAGGCCATCTTAATTTTCAGTTCCATGAGATTTCCATATGACAAATATTGCCAAAGCCAGTAGCCTTTACTCATTTGAGTAAATTTCTGAACTCTGTGTATTTAGTTCAAATGAAGCAAGGTAATAACACCTGGGTGCCACCCATCATTATTCTGAACACTAAATATTTGGGACACTAAATATATTTGTAGGTGAAAATCTAAAAACTATTTTTACAATGCTTTTGAGGTGATTATGCATACTTAAATGTATACCTTGTCTGGCAGTCATCTTCAGGCTAGAGAGGTTTGGTGAATTCACTCTCAATGCAAACCAAATTGTCTCACTCATCTTTGATAGTTTTTGTTTCCAGTACTTCTAGTACATTAATCTCCTGCACTCGTGCAATTTCTTATCCTCTGCTCACCTTAAACACACAACAGCAAAAACTTTCTGTTCTATGTCAGAGGCTCCTGAAGCTGTTACTTTTCCCCCAGGGCTTAGCACTACAATGTTTTGCATTTCCTCATGGTGCTCAGCTGCAACCCTAACAGGCTATATCTACAAAGATGGAGTCAAAGAAAAGGCGGCAGCTGACATAACAAAAGCCATAAATTCGTCAGCACTGGGGTGCTCTTACAGCAGAACCCGGCATTCTGGTAACGTTTGCCAAAGCCCTGGTAATGCTCCTGCCCACCTTCCCCTCACCCACCCCCACCCATCCTATGCTTATTTTGGTATCATTCACACTCTTGACACATCAGCCGACACAGCGTGACCCCTTGTAGTCTTCAAGTAACAAACAGCAAAGGAAACTTGTCTGCTGTAACACTGCAAGTAGATAAACCAGTCATCTAAAGTTTGTGTCATGTAATGCCCCTTTAATGCAGTCAAGCCCCATTCAAGTGACTTCGGATCCATAAAAGCCTCTAGAGGCTGATGACACTCCTCAGTAAGAACTCCTGGCTGACAACAGCAAAGCCAAACTCGACATTTACCTCTGTTAGATGTAAACAGCATATATCTGCTTCTGTGGTCACTGAAGCTTTTCACTGTAACTCTGACAAACACAAAACAAAAGCTATTATCTGAAAAACAACACTGCTGCTCTTCTGTATGAAAAGCAGTGCTTAAATATTTTTTGTATAAAGTATAATGCGTCCATTTTAAATCTTGGGATACTGCCATGATTCCTTTTAACCAAATTCTTGCATTGCCTTCATTTGGGTTCTTTGAGCTTAAGGGTTTGGGGTTTTTTATTTAGCATCATGTCAACTGAAAATATCAGTGATGTTTTTGTCAGAATAGTAGTAACTACAAGCTTTCAATAAAATGGTGAAATTTTAAAAGTAAAATTTCATGCTGTGTTATGGTGTTACTATACTACCGTGCATAGTATAGTAATTCTATAGAACTAGCTTACTCAATTTCAATAGACTACTTGGCTACAAAGCAACAATTTTCTGATGTGAATCTAAGATTATGTTTTCTTTAGATAGATGTGGTTTTGTATATCTGCAGATGCTTGGCTAAAGTTAGATCTAGACCTTTAAGCTCCTTATTACAATACCTAATGGTTTTTGTGTTTTAAGATCTACAGCCAGCAAAAGCAGACCTGTGCAAACAGACATACTCACTCCAAGTTTTGGCAGTGTGACACTCTCAGACTGAAACATAATATTCTAAAGGACAGTGTTTGGTCCACATATGGCTTCCCCTGTAAGACAACAAAGCCTGTCTTGTCATCCCATAAAGTTTTTTATATAACACAGTTTCGTTGCTCTTGACAGGTGGTGTGAATGGGGGGAAGATGGCAAAGTTGTAGGTGGGGAGGGATGGATGGATGGATGACACATTTGATAAAGTACAAGCCAAGCATATATGAAAGTGAATGCAGAGAACCAGCTCTAGAGAAATTTCAGCTTAGATCATGGTCAGGTACACCCTAGAGAATGTAGTCCAAACTGCATAAGACATTACTATCCAGAATAACAAACACTTGCACTTTTTATCTACACAAGCCTTGCTATGCAACCAAACTGTTTGGCAAAGATTAATCACAGCTTGGATGTACTTGGTTTCACTGAAGCACTACAGCTCCATACTCAGAACTATATTTAAAGCACTAATACTAATGATATCAAAAAGTAAGTTTTGTCTTTAATCACAACCAGCAGAGATTTCACCTCACATCACTAGGTACCACTTCAAACCAACAGCACAGCCAGGGAAAGGAACAAAAGTTCTGACTTGCAATAGCCACTGAACAGTATTCCCAAATAGTTTACAGGACAGCGCAGACTACAGTGAATATACACTACTGGACATCAGAAAAATCAAATCTACATGCAAATATGGTGAAATGCATCACTAAAACATTTCCATCAATGCCTCTAAAAGCAGGTCACATGTTCTTCTTTTCCTTTTAAAGTTAGAACAGCGTTGATTTTTTTCTCCAATATATGTATGTGAAAAGATATTTCATCTCACAGATTTTACCCCAGTTCAGTCTATGCACATTTTAAATAAATTAAGATGAAATAAATCCATTTTATTGTATTACTTTGTGCCACTTCTATGAAATAACGCTCATCTTTGTATTTTGTACGGGACATTGGCATGCCTGAAAATGGTGCATGAAGCATAATCTGTGAGGATTGCACCACTAGAAAAATAAATCTAAGACAATGTTTCAAGCTCAGAATGGCACCACTTTTGATTGAAATGCCTCTGAAACATCCATTCCAATACAGCTATGCTGTAAAATTCATACGATTGATCACTGGCGCAGCTGTAACAAAACTAGTGACTAGTGGCTTTGTTTTCTAAACATCTGTTCATACCTTGCAAGCATAAAACATTCCCATGAAATGCATTACGTACAATCCTTCAGTTTCAGAAAGGAGAACTGCAAACTCACAGTAGGAAAAATCAGGTTACAAAGAAGGGCTGGTCACACAAATCACAAACAAAAACAAAATTAAGTTTGATGTTTATTAATAGCAAAAAATTCTCCTTGTGAAGGAATTTTTTTACAACACAGGTCTTAGTCAAATAAGTTTGAAGTATGGCATCCCTAACAAAATAGTGGTATTTCTTTTCTTGTTTCTTGCCTGCATGAGAGTCAGAGAAACTCCCAAGACGATGGAGTCCTAACAGAACAATAAAGGAAAAAGAGCTAAGTATCCTTAAACAATAAAGCTGCTTCTTGCAATGTCATAACCAAATATTTAAGGAAAAAAAAAGCAAATGTGATCGGCTAAGTCCACTTTAAAGCTTCGTTATCTAAAACTGAAGTTAACCAATATCCTCTTTATCTTTTTATGATCACAGCAACAGAGCTTTGTACAAATCCTCAAAATTTGTGGCAGAACAAGCAAAAAAGGTATCTGTTTCGATGAAGAAATCAATTGATGTTTTTGAATATGAATTTATAATAGCTCTCAGCTTCAATCTTAGCAGCACATGGGTAACTCCAGAAATCATCAAAATAAATATGGGTAATAACAACACAGTGAAAGGGCCAAGAACATATTTAACTGTCAACTTTCCAATAGATGAACAAAGAAACACCCTTGGCACTTTCTGGCATTAGTTCCTTTTCCACTTTGAGTTCTTATTTCTAAGATGAAAAAAAATAGCTTTATGAATGAAGAATCAGCAAGCTTTCCCTAAACACAGCATTCTACAACTGTCATTCAGAAAAACACCACGAAGAGCCATTTTTTCAGCTATGATCAATGCCATTTATAATTTATTTTATAATGAAAGTGCATACATTCAAGTAGGAGAGTAAGTGGGCATGACCATCCTATCAATCAAATACTGGCTACAGAAGAGTTACCTGCTAGACCCACTTGATGAGTAGGCATATAGCAAACCTTGTACGAAGAGGGAAAAGTTACATTTAACACAACTGCTTCTAATATGTCACCAGAACAAAACAGAAACACAATTAGAGTGCCCGAATCAAACTCTTTGTCATCACTTATTAAAACAGGACAACGAGAACTACAAGTTTCACAGAGTGCTCTCATTCAAGACAAAGCAAAGAACATGAATATATCAAAATTCTAATAAGAGCAACAAGCAACAGACCATTAAAAACCTAAACAAAAAAAAACTACTTCTTTCCATCCACACAGCTTACTCAAATGCGTAGAGTTTATAAATTTGAGTTTCTTATAGTATTTTCATTTTTAATTCACTTTTTATGCTAGAAATATAGCTAAGCTTGATTTCTGATCCGTTCTGCATGAGGTCACACAATGTGGGTAGTTTTTAGAAGGAAAAACCTTGTGAAAAATGCTCACAAAATACAAGGTTTGGGTGTGGAATTTTTTCCCAATTCATTCAACTAATCAACAGCAAGGCTTCTAATGAATGCAGTAAAAAATGCAAGAAGAATATTGCCGTCTGGCTAACAGTATCCGCAAAATCAATTCTTTAAATATCCTATCCCACTTCATTCCAGATGTACCATATTTTGGACTTTAGGAAGAAAGCGACATTTATTTGTACCAAATCTTATTAACCGCTTGTTCAGAATGCAGGTATATCAGACCACAAGGGAAATGGTAGAGTCATCAAGAGCACATTATTCTCAATTATGAAGACTCTACCACTTCAAATGCAGTGGTCAATGGTATTTTTCTCTGCTTAATATAACCCCAAAGGCTTTAAATGTCTAGATTCTTTGTCAAGAACTTGCATTTACTTAGCAGCTCAATGATTCTACAGAATTCTGACTTTTTTTACTAGACCATAACTCTTTAAAAGAGGTGGACACTTTCACCTCATCACAGAACAGTTCTCCTCTGTTTTTACTGAGTATGGTCCAAAATTTGATGATCACTTGCCTAGGAGCATATTCATGCAGTGGGTTCAAGAATTACATCCAGACAGCAAGAGAGATTTACTTAAAAATAAAAGTCCAATTTTGTGTCTTTCACTTGCACATCCAAGTCTACAGAAATACAATTTGCATATAATATAATCAAACTATTCCTAGAATTCAATTAAGTGCCAGGACACGCAGTGCCATACATAAAAAAAAAAAGCTAATTTATGAATACAAAAACAGGAGAAAAGTTAAATCGATACATAGGCAAACCAGTATCTCCAAAGTTACCACAATCAACATGGTTAAAGCTGGTTTTCCTCTAGTAATTTCCCTCTGGCTAAGACTCACCAGCTGGCAGTATTTTGTATCCTAAAGCTTCTCTTTCTCTTAAAGATACAGTAATCATCATGTACTTCCCCAAAGTTGGGAAGGATAACTGCCTATACACCCTACACATTTTTAGGATCAGAGATTGCAAAACATTCCAAGCACCGACTTCTACTCTTACTACCCTTACTGTAGTCACTGTGGTCAATGGCTGACAGTACAAAACTGTTAGTTTGGGGTTTGTTTTCTTTTTAAAATATGCTTAAGTATTGATTTTGACACAAATTGTTCCAATTTAAATCTCAGTTTAAGCTGGCGTCATAGTACATCCTGACCTAAGCCAGGAAAATGTCAGTTTTACCACTCTCTTCAACAAGGCCATAGTTTTAACCTTTAGTTCTCTGTACGATTAATCTAGAGGACAATCAGATATCTACAGAAAGAAAGGAGGAATTTTTTCAGTAGCACCTAGTTAGCTAAGAGTTTTGTAGTTACATGTTGATAGTCAATGACATGTGTACTTACAAGAGTCTCACCTTCATTCCCATTACATGTCTCAAGATAAGAGTTTAAATGTAAATAAAACTTCATAAGACAGTTGGATACTTTTCAAAACTTACATTGTGAACACTTTGTGTATGGTATATAATGTGCACTGGGAACAAAATGCATCATCTGCAGTGATTTTATTTACTTCTTTACATTTATATGGCGAATTTGAACTCTTACTTCATTGCAGCCTTGCAAAGTATATTATCATATTTCATTATCTAGCACATAGGCAAATGTGTCTTATGAACAATGCTCTATTATTATAATGAATTCTGAATATCTAGTATAAAATTGTCAACATTATAAAATAATGTAAGAGTAACTGCACAGTCAAACGTCTACTACAAAGGAATGGAGTTTAACACTCACATTTTCATTCTGAAGTTTGCGATGAGAACTTAATACGTTTCAATGAAAAAGTGTACTTCCATTATCTCCTTAGACTTTATTACCCAGACACTCAAAAAAATGGAGTAGCAGCAATACACTGATGTAGATATGAACTGATGAACTTTTGTATTTGAACAATGGATCCCAACACTTCTAATTTTGAAAGCTACAAAATGATCATTTTAGATATTTTACTTCTCAGAACTAAGTGTCAAATATTTTGTTTCATTTAGTATCTTTTACTATTTTAAAAGTTACACACAAAAGAACAGCAAAATCACTGTAATTATATTGATTTAAATGCTTGGAGTTTTGCAATTTACTTCGGTTGCAAGGCAGAAATGCAGATTATCACAATCTGCTATTAAATGGTTATGGAATACAGACATAAAAAACAAAAGTTACTGATGAAGAGGACTTTCATACACAGGATTAAAATGTAAGGTTGCAAATTAGTTTAGAGAAGGTTTCTATCCCTTCTTTTGGAAGATCAAATCAAATCCTTCAGATTTGACTCTCACAAAACTCTTAAACATTCTAATCTAAATAGTCATGCCTGTTGACTCTCTTCAATATTTCTTCTCATTTACTTCAGCAAGAATCAGACCAGGTCTTTTCATTTTGTTTCTTCCCACCACCCAAATTCATAACCATTTATAACACTAACAGAATTGTTCATGAACTCTGTTTATAGTATTCAAAAGCAGTAATCAATTATCATGGTCCTCATTTATTTGGGGAAAATGAATAAATGAAGAAATAAATCTGTAGAAAACACGTTGATATTATGCAGTCCTAAAATCAAGAGTACTCAGACTTAGTTTGAGTGGCATTTTGTATGTAGGCCACAGTTTCACAGTTGAGTCGCGTAAAATAAGAAAAGGATCAGAATGTGAACAGAACTAATGGGAGCAAGACACAATTAAGACGGAGAAAAATAGTCACAAGAAATATCTGTACTGAATGAATTGCAAAATAATATTTTAAATCTCCATTTTATCAAAAAAATAAAGTATTTATTCTGGGATAATGAATTTCTGAGCAAGACTGTTTTATTAATAATGGATGTTCAGATGGAATCAGATACAGGAGGTAGAAATAACACAGAATCATGTCTTGTCAAATGTGTGATTAATTTTGCACTACAAGTATTGATTTGACAGAACACTTTTTTTTTTTACCTGTTCATAGCCATTTAAGCGTAATGGACTTCTTTATTATCCAAATGTTATTCCTTTGTTTAAGCTTTTCATTTGAAAGCACTCTGATGCATTTATAACTAGTTACCAATTCTCTGGATCTTTATATGTGCATTATGTTCTAAGTTTACTCCTCCTCTTTTCAAGTCTATTAGCGTCAATTAGGCTTGCAAAGACATGGAGGTCTGACAGGCAAACTCTGATAAAATGCTTGGGCTGATCAACCAAACAAAGACAATGCTACAGCATTTATCTCCAATAGATGATGGCATTTAATAAACATTCCTTTGAATTTAACCTTTTTTTTTTTACCATATTAGTGCATATAATTACTTTCACTACTATCCATTGTGATGTACACATCTCTGATGTATCATTAATATTTTGCATACACTGGTGAGTTAAAGAAATGGTTGGGTTTAGGAATAAACCGTACCTTTTAGAGTGCAGATAATCAAGCCACATTTCAACACACAGCATAACAGCATTAAGGTGTTACAGCATAAACACACATATTAGGCAGTAGAAAACGGTTTGGTAGCATTATGTGCTCAGACTATGCCCTGTAGTCATTTAAAAGAAATAGACTTTTTACCTCTCAGCTGCCACTGTTCTTCCCAAATTAAAAGTAAAAAATTCTAAGACAGTTTCTCTATTTTTACAAAAGCTTTATAGTATCTTACTTCACAAATAAACCCATTAACTTCTTCAGTAAGAGCATGATGGAACATAGGTGATATTTAATTTGGTTCTACCTACTCACAGTTCTCATCCCTCAGATGAACAATTTAATCCCACCTTTCAGAAAAAAAAAAATTGAAAATCATAAAACGAACAACAAATATTTGTAAAAGTGTCAGAATCTGATTCTGAATTTATAAAGCACTATGGGTAAGTGGTCACCAGGTAAGTAATAGCTTGTAACTGCAACCGCTATGCATGTGAAAATACGACAAAATAGATGGAGGTTCCAGCCCTAAAAATATTGCATTTGAAAGATGCACACACACACACTCCAAAATAATATTTACTTTTGAAAAAAGAAATTAAATAATCCTTTCTGTGAAAAATTGTAAAATTATTTGTTTTGAAACAACAAAAGTAACCGGCTCTAAGTATTTTTCAGGCTATTTTAAAATTCCTGATTTTTTTTACAGTTCATCCTTTTTCCTTCACTTCTACAATGATGGAAAAAGCAGCAAAATTTAGATGTACCAGTGTAAGCACCTGGCATTTCTATAGCTCCAAATTTAAAACACCAAACCAGAATTATCTATAGTAACTTGTTGCCTCGGTATGCACACTGAAGAGATAATACTTTTCAAATATAATATTTTATATCACAGTGTCATTTCCTGATATAACAAAACAAAAATATTCCCTTGTACAAATGCAGTTATTTGAAATAAATAAAGTGTAAGAAATTTAAAATATTCAGTGGGCAATTTTTAGCAGTGTACCAGTCACAGAGTGGCATTTCTTTGCAAATAACTTTATTTAACAGTATTTTCATTTTCTAAGCTGGAATATATCTTCTGTTCAATTGTCCATAAATAAAATTGAGAGATATAAGCAGAAGAAATAAGATAAGTGGCAAGACTTAAATATCAAATGCAACAACAAAGCATTTTTCCAGTTCCATGAAGAAGGTATTTTCAGCAACAATTAAGTCAGTGGACACACTGTAGTAAATTGGAGTTTTAGGTGCATAAGGATACAGGATTATAAATGTCATACATAGCACATCCAGCTATTCTTTATTGATATTAACAAAGAAGGATTCCTAAGGCTTGTTTGAGGTGACAAACAATTGACCAAATTAGATTTGATCCCCACCAAAAATTAGACTATAGCTACTCTTTTCAAATGTTCATTCAAATTTTAGTCTTACTTTATTTAAGATTTAAACAAAAATGTTAGCAGCCACACATTTACACCAATAGGCTACTACATTATTTTTCAGTAACTGAAATTTGTCCTGAAATTCTAAAATTAATTGTAAAACAGTTAAATATAGAGTGAGATTACACAGAGAGAGCAGAGTTTACCACTTTATTAAAATTGTGATTGTTCACATAAAGACTCAACCAGGTCACATATTAATAATTATCACTGACAATCTTTAACATCAGACTAAACCCACAAGTGAAGCAATATTACATCTCTCTCTCTCATTTATCTTTACTGCTTATGGCCCCTCTGTGGTCAGCATGCTGTGAGCTTCGTGGACATTTAATTATGAACACATCATAAATGTGGCTGACAAGGCAGAAGCTGGGTTCACATGCTCCTGGGATGAAGGAAACATCGTTGAAACCACTTAGACTTGCAGTAAGTTCATTCTGTTACAATAAACAGTGTTCTGAGTTACCATATAGACAGTGAATATAAAGCTCCCTCCCTTTCTTATTACAGATTTTCATTTCATCAAATGTTACAGTATGTCTTGGTGAAAATATGAGAATTCATTGTTCATGACCCTTTAAAAATAACCTATTTACCTTTCACTAGTCAAACCATAACAGTGTAATATCAGTGTACTAAGGGCCAAATGCTGAATTTTTCTACAATGTCATATTGATTACCGGGAAAAAGAATAGAAATGCAACACCCGGGTAATAACACTATGAAGCATTTTGGCTGTGCCAGGACAGATACCTCAGAGAGCTCAGGCAAAAGCAAGGAAGAACCCAACAGCATATATATTTTTTTCGATGATTACCAATATATATTACTCCTGTCTACAAATTCCTAGGTATCAGTAAGACAGAGAAATAGACCTTAGTAAAAAAAAACAAAACAAGAAAAAAACCTCACAACAAACAAAACAAACAAATTAAAAAAAAAAAAAAAGGAAAAACATCCACACACAGCACACCAATAAATCAAACACCCAAAACCAAACAAACCACACCAAAAAACAAACACACACCAAAAAACACACCACATATATCCAGGAAATTACCAAGACCAGCAGCTTCCAGATACTGTACACTTGAAATAAAATTCTGGCATCAGAATCATAAGAACATTTTGTCTTGAAAACGCACATAGTAAGCAAGACCAAGGCATGCAGGTTTGGTATAAACAAAACGGAGCGGAAATTCTGGATAAATCAGTTGAATTACTATATTGTCGCACTGGCATAAAACAAGTTCAAGATCAGAATCAGGACAATGCCCTTTCAGAAAGGAAGTTAGTTACAATATATTCTGACTCAAATTAGTTTCACATCCTCACAGAAGCTGCTTTCTACCACCCTCTCTACATCAGCTCTGGTTTGGGATTTTATCTTTCATGGCAATGAAAATCCCTGTATCAAATAGAGAGTGTCTCAATTCTACCGAGATTCTTGAAACATCATTGTTATAAAACGCTCTGAATCCTCATCACTTACAAGCTTTACTAACAAGAACACTGTTTTACTAAAGCAGCCTACGTTGCCCACAAAGCTGTCAAAAATGGCACAAAGATTTTAGCTCCGAGGTGATTTTTTTTTTTGGTGGAATAATATCCATAATGCTAAGAATTAACATTTGAACAAAGAGTAAATCTTGCAAGCTACCCTGATGCTTAAACACCTAGGTAAGAAAAAACGTGCATGCAAAGAACTAACCAGTGTCATGTTTCAAAGCAACTGTCCTCTGTAGTGCTGAGGTACATATTTCTATACCTCCCCAACAGACTAGAAATAGAAAAGACAAAGCATATAATAAAGCCAAGCACAATGAAAGAGCTCTGAAGAGAGAGCTGAAAAGTAGCTATCATGTTGGCAGATAAATTCTACACACAATTATTCATTCCTAGCCTCTTGACATGTAGATTAATGAGTTTGATAACCCAGGCTTCTAAGAAGTAGATTCAACTGTGTTTCACTAGCTTTCTTCTCCTCTTCTAACTACAAACAGCACTTTGGTCTATTGAGAAAAAAAAAAAAAAANTTGGTCTATTGAAAAAAAAAAAAAAAAAAAACAAATCGATACATTTGCACCGGTCATCAACATTTTTGCAATTGAAGTCCTATGTCAAAAATATGATATCTGCTGTGGGACGCAGCTCTTTACTGGCCCTGTCAGGAATTCACAAGGGCTCATGTGATCACTGGAGGGAGGAGTTTTTGCTTCAGCAGCTGTTATTTCCATGCCAAGTTCAAAGTCATACAGTAGCCAAGGAAAACAAACAAAACAACAACAAAACAACAAAAACCCACAAACACATCGCCCACCCCACCCCCAACACAACAGCTATTCTCACAGTTATAATGACCCTGTACTCACTGCAATGTGTTCTGTACATAAAATTTTCTATTTCTTCCCTGAGGCCAAATGACCTTTTGTCGACACTTTGGTTAATGCTCACTGATCAAAGTGGATTTTAAAGCAAGTGCTGTATCAGATTCCAGCCATGACGACTTTACAAGGGGTTGTGTCGGCCTTAAACCAGTACACAGAGTTGATGTGTATGGGGGTGGGGATGTGGAAGGAAAAATACAGTTAATGATTTACAGATTTATTCTTTGTTGAGTCAAGTCTTGCAGAGTGGAAATGTTTCATTCTTGATTGGTGAACAGCTTCGAGTCCTTTTTTTTCATCTCAAATGTTATGAGTTCACATTCTCTTGAGTAATAACAGTCATACACAGCTACTTAGGATTTATCATGAGGTTTTAAGGGATGGAGACTGGGGCAGGGGGGAAGTATTTTCTTGACATTACCCCCTTTTACTGGTTAACCACAAGGTGAAAAGCAGACTTGGGCTCTTAAGAAAATAAAACAGAGAAATCCTGGCTTGCAAAATTACTGAGATACTACTTAGATAATCACAATTTCAGAACCCTTTTTCTTGTTATCTGTAACTGGAAAAAAAAAATTAAAATAAAAATCAAGACTACAGTGGCATTCAATGCATGCTAACAGGCTCATCTTGAGGGAAGGAGAAAGATGCAACAACCCTAAAACTACAGAGGCTATACCAGACCAGTGATGCTACAATAGTAACGACTCTCCATCATAGTCAAGTTCAGGCAAGGAGCAGTATCTTTCACAGTCTGCAAGAGATTTTTCTACTGCAAATACCATAACTGCTACTAATTTCTTCATTTCATTCCTCTTTGCCTGTGTCTTTAAGGGAAGAAGCAATCAACGTGTTTGAGTAATTTTGTGCCAATCTCCATGCAATATCTTTTCACCTACACCTCAAAGTAAGTTGGATTATTGGTTATTATTTCTGTCTTATTTTTTATTCAGGAAGAACTAAGTTGCAGTTGGAAATTTTTAACGCATATATTTATTTTCTACTATTATTTAAACCTGATTGCTTATATTTAAATGTATTTTCACTGGATTTTTTGGCGGGTTGGTTAGTTTGGTTGGAATTTGGGTGTTTTAGCCTTAATGTAGGATGAGATCCTGAGCTATCCAGCACTCACAGGAGGGAAAGACATGCTCCAGTAATATCTTGCACTTTATCTACAAGCTTTATGATCCTGTAGCATGAGGCACACCCTCTCACACATCCCAACTGTAAATCTACTGCATGAGATGTTATTTAGAGATACAAATTACTGTTATGCACAATCCCCTTTGTAATCAAATATATCTTCATTTTAGTGTTCACTTCAGAGAGGTCTCATTCCTTTGATGCTCTTAAAGGCAACCTAGCGAAACAAGTTCCAAAAAGAAAGTGTTATTCTTCAAAGTCAGTCATAACCAGGGAAGTTTTTCTCTGACAGATCTTAGAAACAGCTCATGCTGCTGCTTCCAAATATTAATCCTCAGAATTATTCACACTAAGTGACTCTATATTTATCTAACATATTGAGCCATTGTCGTGCAGACCTATCCTTCCCACTACAACAACTGAGGATCTGCATGCATCCAGAGTACCTAATCTCCAAGCACCTAATCATCAAGGACAGATACTTCTGTAGATTGAGGGAAGAGGAACTAAAAAGAACAAAATATGAGACTGTTTATTAAGACCATTGTTCACAGAAAGCATCTTCTTTCTGCACTTCCCCAAACTCAGAATCTTAATATTTTAAATTTAGTCCAATAATTTAAGTTCTGAATTTGTGAGAAGGGCAGGGGTTTTACAGAGAAGTTAGGTTTCTTAAAGATCTGACCCGTTCCCTTCATTTGCCACTCATACCAAACCACACAGCTCTTTCAAGGCACATAGGTGTTATGAACCCATATCCCACCCACCATCACGTTGGCACCTTCTCCTCCAACAGTGCCTCAAAGTACCTCCAAACAGTCTGCTACTAATGTTAATATATAGCACACAGAGGTACGGCCACCATTCTATAAACCAGTTATTCAACAGTATTAGATGTTTCTCAAACTACTACAGCTATAGTTATTGCAGACAAAGGAAGATATGCAAAAAGAGCAACTTCACTATTACTGTAATGTCAACAGCACTGAAATTCCCAACACCAACACACACAGCCTGTGCAAAATGGTGACTCACACCATTGTTGTATCTATAGTCTTCAGATAGAACATCAACAAGTATACACAATCTATAAGATAAATCTTGCTTTAGTAATCTAGAAGTCATTAGAAATCATTAAGCATTTCAGTGGGTATTACAGAGAAAACGAATGGCATTAGTGAAGATACACACAAGATTGTCAACTGGGAATTAAATTTTATTGTGGAACAGCCTCATGATTTTGTAGGACTTAATAGCCACCAAGAGTGATTTCCACTCAAATAGGTCAGGCATCTTTTCTTCCTAATGTTGTGCAAATAAGTGGCAGTGATCAGTGCCAGCACAAGGTACACGGAGAATTTCTGATTTTATCAGTATGGTGTTGGGCATGACTGGTACCCTATTGATGGGAATAAGAGATGCTCAAAGACTTCAGAAGTAAAGGAATCTTCTAAATTATCCACACTTAAATTGAGTTAGTAATTTGTAAACCAGTGGTCAGATTATTATACACATATCTTTTAATCCAGTCAAAGAAAAGAGGGTATCTTAGTCTCATCTTAAGATTCTAGGTCTTTGCGTACACAGTAGAGAGACTTGTGCTTTTATTTCAACAACATCTGGGGCTCAAGATCTGGTAAACCCTCTCTGTGTATTAGCTGTTACCTTGATAGACATTGGAAACCAAAAAACAGAAATTATTTTTGCAGCCAAATTGATATGCAGGTGTACATCTGAGCATATTTCTCTCTATTTGTTCTTGAGCACAAAATAAGCGGTTAGAGCAGAAAAGATGCAGGTATTTATTTTATTCTTGCTCTGAAATTTGTTTAGTGTTCGCAAAAGTGAAGATCAAGTTGTCAGAGAAAGAAATGAGTCTCAAGCCCACTAAAAACATGCCCCAAAGTGACTTGCCCCCATGAATTTTAAAACTTACATTATAGGAGAGACAGGAAAGGAGCAAATGCGCCTCCTTACAAGACTATCGGAAGCACTGAGGCTGGCTGCCAAAGAACATCAATGTAACTTCAAACTACTTCACCAGAGCCTCTCAACTTTTTTGGCAGACATGCACATTTTCTACACCCCTTCTGGGGATAAAATGCAGTATCTTGGATACGTGCATGTGGTACCACTGGCGTACGCCGATGGTTTAACGACAAATATCACATAAACTTTGAAATACCTCAGTATTCTGAAGCTGTAAGTTAGAACTCCTGGATGGAAAAATTTATCTAATCAACCCTTTAAGGGATATAATGTAAGCTGTATGCAGTTTAGGGCGTGCATCTCTCAGATGAGAGAATTCTGCATTGTTATTACTGAGGACTTTTTTTTAAGAAAGATTTTCTTTCTACAGCTTTCATGAAAAATTTCACCTTTTCCACCTTACAGTGTGTTGAGTACCAGGGACTGCTGGTGTAGAGATCTTGCCACTCTATTAATTTCAACGGCACGCACGTTACGTCTGAACTACTTACTGCCATACAGCGGAGATCCCCGGGTCAGCTTTAACAATGGGCACAGAGTATATTAGCTCCTCTGTGCTATCTCAGTCACATTTCTTTCGCAATCTGAAATCTCTGTCAAATGCTGTGTAGACACGTATCAGCAGCAGAAGCAAAATCCTGATTTCATAACATATTCCAACATACCAATCAAGGCAACATACTGCCTCTTACGAAGTCCTTTGGATGAAAGATATTATAGCAGTGTAAAAAACTTTTTCTTTCTTTATTTAAAAATAATAAATTTATAGACACAAATAAGTGCTGCTTCCTACAGCAGCCCTTCAAAGAGCCTTGTTTGCTTTGCGTAAGAGAACCCAGCTACTGAGCAACAGATTGAATGCTTGAATTCTTTCAGAGTAAGATGGATTCACGCAATGTCTTTATGTACAACAACAGAGATCCAAGGAATCTGCTCAATGAGAGCCACACAACTGACAAGGTTATTGCAAGTTAATGCAAAAGTCTAACAAATGTTAAATAAAAGATACATCCAAACTTGAACGACCAGCCTCTACTACTGCAGTCTACCTAGGTTCAATGAAATGTTCTAAGTACGGGTCTGAAAAACTGTATCAATACAGAAGAAATAACGTATTTTACTTAAAGTACCAAGCCTGATGATTTAGGAGTGAATGGTCCGTCTCTCCCCCTCCCCAGTCCTCCACTCATACACACACCCCCCCACCAGATTCACAGGATTAATATGAGATTGGCTTGAGGGTTTTAGCAGTAACTGCTGCAAAACAAGTTCTGATTGGTTGATTCAGAAATTGGGATTCTGGGCAGTGTTTTATAAAAGGATAATGTATCTTTAAGCCTAGGTGCCCTTCAGGGAAATGTATTGGATAAATGTCTTCTGAAAAGCCTGTAAATATTCCATCGCCTCACTGTCATTACTACCATGAAATGATAATGAAGCATGAAAGAAATATAATTCCATATTCAGATGACAGCATTAGCCTTCATAAGCAAACTGAAATATTTATTAGTAAAATGTTCGGTATCTACGCCTGTAATCTAAAAAAAGGACAAAAATGTTTTATAATAAAAAAGAGATTGAATGCAGAGGTAAAATCTGGTTGGCTGATTTTATTGCTTATTATTAAATCCAGGCAAAACAATTATTTTTTTCTTTTCATTAGTAAGGCACCCAAATTAAAACTATGCCCTCAGGCTGTGAGGTTTACAGTAGTGATTAAAAACAAGAAATTGTGATGCATGGGGTTTCTGACAATGGCATAATCAAATTCATTCATATTGTTCAATCTTTCACTGACAAATATTTTTACAGTGAAATATACCAAACAAAGAAGCACATACAAGTACTATCAATACAGAGAAATTAGGAAGACTTGTTATTATTGCAGTAGAGAACAGATACAATGTTTCTATAATCTTGAATACAAACATTATAGTGTAGTTAATTAGGGTAATTATTGCCTAAATTGTGCTTAATTGTTTTATACTGAAAGGGATTTCTGAAAGAAGCCTTTTGGAATTCTACAAGGCACGGAAGCGAAGAGTGCGCAGTCTAAGTATTTAGATGTAATTTCATAAGTTCGATTGTATTTCCTATAAGTCAGAAAATACATCCTGAAGCAGGCTGGGACAGAGATAAACATGAGCCGCATGCCTTGACCTCTGTTTCACCTTATTGAAAAAGAGGTGTAAAATAGTCATTTAGTACACTAACATCAGAGAGCATTCACACACTCTAAGCATATTCTTTTTTAAAAAATGTCTTTGAAGTGAATGAAAAATTAGAAATTCAAGTGACCACGATCAATTCTGAAACACTGCACAAAATTAATTACAGTTTTGCATCAGAAGCAAGAATGTAGATTTCAGACAGTCTATGTCATTTATCTCATGCTGTACAATATACAAGGCGATTAAAAAGCCAAATCTGTTCCCACCTCCCAAGTCTAAGGCCTATCAGAGGCTGTGAAATACAAATGATTAACTCCAAATTATTCAAGGGATTGTACAGACGCTTCAACTTGAATGAAATTTGCGGCAAGTCACAGGAGCTACAGAGGGACAGATTTGCTGCTCTTTATCAAAATCTAGGCTGACTATCACTGACAGAATCCAGATAAATTGCATAGTAATCTGGCAGTGGCTGTGGAAAGCTTGCTCTGCAAAATCCAAATCTCTAATTTCTATCTGTTTTTAATTGCTTGACTTAAATTTGCATTTTTATACAATTGGCTTAAAGGATTTATTCAGTTCTTTAGGCTACTCTAACAAAATTGGTTTCCATTTGGCACGGTATCTCAGAAACCTACTTACATTAAATAAGCATGCTGTATTACAAAAATATTTACTGTAGCAGAAAAAAGATTCCTTTTTATGTCAATATTCAAAATTAGCTAAAGAATACATGTGTCAGAAAGCTCATTTTAAACTCCCCTATGAAAACACACCTCAGAACGAACAGGACGGCATAACAAAGGGGGAGGAAAAACGCATTCATTCAACACAGAATAAACTGGTAAAAAAACAAAACCAAAAAAACACCACAACAAAAAAAAAACCCAACACACACCACCCACACGTTGCCCAACAGTAGGTATACATTTTAATACAAGTCAGAAGCCAGAAATAACACAATGTGCTGTTAACCAAGCATCTTGAAAAGAGCCATCCATGCAGCTCTGCAGAACCTGAAAGCTAGGCATTAAAGCAAGAACTTCCATTCTTACAATTACCACGCTCCCACATCATTAATGGCATCACCATAACGCCTGGCATCAACTATTACCCTTATTAACAAGTTCATGTCATCTTCCTAGCTGATAGCTTACTTTACCCCAACCATAAATATTACAGAACACCAACATCTAAGCAGTACTTGGCTGGCTATTATCGTTCGGCCACTGTTCAACTGACTATCAGAAACCAAGTGTGGTGATTGTCTGAAAACTAGCATTCCAGCAGGATAACCAAAGCAAGATTACCGAATCCTCTAAAATGATGCTCCTAATTGCTTCTTCATCTGCATTTATCCATTCTGGAGCTAACTAATGCAATAGACGAGGAGATCTATTTCAAACACATTTTAACTTTCTACTCAAGCTTGGCCAAAATAGTTGATTTATTTAAAAGATATGGCTGTCAAAGTCTATTCAAAGGTTACAAGCATTTTTTACTTAATTTGAATATCCATCATCAAAAAAATATGTTAAACTACATGAAAGTTTGTATAACTCAACAGAAACAAGACTACACTCTTACAGATTAAGACCAAATAGCATGGAAAAAATAAAAATTAAATTAAAATCAAATCAAACAACTTATTTTTACCTACCAGTTCCAACAAGCATGTGCAGATCCCCTTTCCTTCCAAGTCAGCATGAACAAAACAGCACCAAATAGCTCCTGTATCACAACAAACAACATGATCTGACCCCAACTATAAACAGAATTTGACCCTAGATGCTATTCACAGCGCTTAATATGAACATCAGCACTGCTAGAACTTAGCTATGTCCCAGCCTGGAAGGTAGCTGGTCCATTAGTTTTCCAGTAGATAACATGTCTAGTATCCATACTTATGAAGAAAATTCATGAAATAAGTCAATTGAATGAAGTGGGAAGAGAAGTCAGCTATTAGAGAAGAAATGCTCATTTTAAATTCCTGAGGTAACTAGCTATCAAACATGTGGCAATTCTAGCTTTGGGTACTGTGTAAATAAATCTACAAGATATAAAAGTCCTGTCTGGATAATTGTCTCCTTGTTTCTCCCTTCTTCAAATCTGCGATGTTCCCCTGGGATGTATAGGCAAAAGGAGTTCCTGCAGCAAGAAGTCAAAATCCCTCCACTGAAGAACCATTCCGCACAGATCACCGGAAATATGGACAGAAAGCAGGAACGATGTCACTGCCAAGGCTCAGTGCTCACAACAGAACCCTAAGTGAGAAACCAATCAGAGAAACCAGCTATAATTGTTTTAATGAAATGCCCACAAGTGGTATAAGGACAATCAACAGTTCTACTGCAAGATCCAGAAGAACTTACTGTGTTGCTCTTCCTAACATTCTCTGTAAAACTGCATAGGGAAAGAAACATAGTTTATTCCTAGAAAACCAAACAAGACGTCGGAAGCCACGCTCAACTGGCAAATTTAGGAGAGGATGGCAAAACTCTGCATCAAGCTGACATTGATCAAAACTCAGTGTACCACAGAACATACAGTCACTTCTTACAGCTAGCAAAATAGAAAATAACTGCACATAACCTGTTCTAATTTACGTCGCACCTTTATTTGATCAGAAACTCTCATATACATTCTAATGAATTACTGTTACTAAGCTAACCGTTCCTGAATCCATGAGATATTCTATACGTGACACATGAGAACAAATATATCTTAACAGATTATAGAAAAAGACCAAAGGCTGACAGACTTTCTGTAATTCCAAACGGCTCCTACTGTATGTTTGCATCAAACACTCAAGGAGGAAGTAATCTACTGGTCTGCATTGCCTCTGCCATGAGAAATTACACAATACGTGCAGCCATACACGGTCAAAGTTTTCAAAACACATGTACAATAATCAAAACTCTGAATGCATCTTACATACTATTTAAGCTTCCTCATGTCTTCTGAACAATTCTGCTATTACTTTTTTTTTGGTACTCTTTCCCTCTATAATCATGTTTTTATAAGGTAATTTATATAAATCTTCTGTAAGATTACAGATAAAAATTCCATTTAACTGTTGAGTGCATCTTATATGAGTTCCACAATGAGACATAATTTTCTAGCAACAAATTTCATATTCACCTTTGGATGTTAGAATAAAGACAGACCTCCAAGGTTTTAGCAAAAGTCTTCATAAAAAATACATTTGTATTTTTCCTTCTTTTGGAGGTTTTGAATTTTATGTTTCTCTAAGAATTAATACCTGATTTCATTTTCATCTGAAGGTAGTTATTCTAAAGTATCCTTCCCTTTTCATATTTCTCATCGTTGACTCCTTTGAATGGCTATACTGTCAAATATTAGAAGTAGAGAGATCTGTTTGGAGAAGCAGAATTCCCTAAAGCTGACTCCTGCCAATATGAGTCAGCGTCCACTCTACTCCATGCATTTTTGTCAGCTAAACAATGCTGCTAAAATGTGTGTCAGTTTTATAGGATTTAATTCAACTGCAATGTCAAACTACCATTCATATCTCACAGTGGGCTCATTTTAAAACAAACAAACAAATACTTTCCTTCAGTCATTATTTGGTTGCTTCTCTCCACCAAATACACACAACAAAAGGTACGTACCAACAGCCTTCCAAGCAGACTGCTCTAAAGGATTGACTGAGCTTATGAGACATCTTTATGTTCAGCAAAAATTGACCTAGAAAGTATTATGCCACTGGTCTAACAAGTGTTGTGCCACTGTAGGCCCAAACTTGCAAAAATACATGCTTTCAGGCCACAGGGCTCCGCCGCTGTATCAGTTCCATGCTTTGCCCTCTCCTGAGGCATAAAAGCATGCCAAGCGACAAAGCAGGAAACAGGTATGAGCAGCCTGTATTTGGATCGCCTCGCAGAGTAGCCCCACCAACTTCACAGGCATTATTCATATGGAAAACAAATCACCTGCATAATAAAAGATGCATACTATTTTTACTTTAAAAAATTGAATTATTCCAATGTACTAATTAGAAAATCTTAATTAAAAGCCTGTAAGACCTTACATATATTAAAAGTAAAGTAATTGTCTACTTACAGCTGTATAAATGCATTCACTGAATAAATATATCACAGCAAAATGAAAGACGACTGAGGCAGAAACTTTCAGTATTAGAAAATATAAACATTCGTTCCATGGTGCTGATACAAAAACTTATTTTATGGCAAAAAATACAAATGTTGAAGTAAAGAGTGCTCACAAAGAGCTTTAAAAAAACCACATCATCAAAATCCTTCAGCTTGTCTGCACTAACGCCTTCTATAGCTGCAATGACTGCTAATTCAGGTAGTAATCCAAGCAAAGGCAAAGTCCTAAGGTTAACTGCAGCCCTTCACTTGTTCCTTTCAGGGACTTTTTCTGGTACATTTTTGTTACTGCTGAAACCTAACTGTCTAATCATAAAGGGTTTGGTGCTTTTACCAGCATTTTTTAACAACTTTGTCCCAGATATGCCAAACCAGATCTTCTAAATTTCCAACATAAGCTGACAGATAGTCAATTTGACCAAATTTGTTTGTTTCTCTGAACAGCTTTTTCGGACTCATCAGCACAGTAATACTTCAGAGTATGAACTACTTCAGACTGCTCAAAAACCCTCAGATACACTTGTGAAAACCTAAATATGAGGATATCAAGAACAGTGTCTACACTCACTGCTATAAAAATCAAACTATTACCATAATAAACCCCAAAAGACTAAATGCCACAAGTAATATCCACCAAAGGAAGAGCAGAGCAAGTGTCTGACAAAAATGGTGATGTCTTGAAGGCCTGAGATGACATGTGTATACTTAACTCAGCAATCATG
Source organism: Baryphthengus martii (assembly GCA_013396935.1). Lineage (NCBI taxonomy): Eukaryota > Metazoa > Chordata > Aves > Coraciiformes > Momotidae > Baryphthengus > Baryphthengus martii. The sequence continues at coordinate 26,023 of VWZK01016938.1, read as the reverse complement.
CCATCCTGACGAATAAGTGCTTTGTATAACCCAATATTGCCTGGCAGTCCCTGAGTACAGAGAATATATACTATTATTCTAAATGTGATCTTTTTTATTTCCTTGACTGATTAGCTAAAGTTCAGGCAGGCTTGTTTCTCTTAGAAGCACAATCTGATGATAGTTACTCTGCTGCATTTACGTTCATTTACAAGGAACACAGAAGTCTTTATTCTTGGTTCCAAGTGCCTAACTATTGCAGAGCTCAGAAATAATTTTTGAGCATCTCTCAGAGTGAAGTTCTATCCCACCCTTTGGCTTTTTTGTCCCTATAGCTCTGTTGTTTCTTTGGACACCAGCCACTGTCCCATAGTCCTCCACATTCCACAAAGCAACAGCGACAGTATCACACAGAGGTCTCAGTGGAGACACGTCCATCTGTCAGGGATGAGGGCTACTGTTAGTTCAGTTATACGGTTTAGACAGAAATGGGCTCTTACTTACAATACATTAAAGTACCTGCCTACCACTGAACCCCAATAACATATTTGACAAAAATCAAGCAATCTATAATAAATGGCACCTTTAACATTCTTTCTTATGAACCCCTCAATACCTTAAGGGGTCCCAAAAACTTTGCATGAACCTCAACTAGTATACAAGGGTATACATAACACTGGAAGTTAAACAAACAGTCCATATCTACTCCAGCTACAAGAAACTGGTCTTGTACTGTAATTAAATGTTTGAAGGGAGTTTTAGGGTTTTTTTAAAGTGGTAGAGACAATGAAAAGTGCATTAAATACATGTCATGATAAAGAATAGACAGCATCATTTAATATTTTAGCACCCTTTCTTATGAAACTGCTCTTTTATTATTTATAACTATAACATAGATGTTTTTCCTAGACACATGTTTCATAACCCTGTACTTTGAGTTCTACTACATAATAATTCAACCTGTAAAACACCAGTTTAATCGCAAGAAATTACATAAATAGCCTGGAATAGAAAAACTCACGTGGATGTGATGCTGAGGTTACCTGAATAGAAAAAACTCACATGGATTTGATGCTGAGGTTACCTGAATGAATTTATCCTTGAGAATACACCACGCACAGTAGGGACACCGTAAAAAGAAACCCAAATAAACATCAACAAGTAAATAAAATAAGAAATAAGCAAAAGACAAAAAAAAACCAAACCAACAACAAACAAAAAAAGAACCAACAACAACCAAAAAACAAACAGAAAATTATGAAGAGCAGTTTGTGGCAGGTAAGACAGAATAAAAAAAAAAAACAAACAAAAAAACACAAACAACCCCACACAAAACACACACACAAAAAACCCACAAACCACCACGCACAAAGAAACAAACCATAACCATGAAAATAGATAGTAAAGGATTTGCCTCACAAAATCAATTTTTTCTCAGATTTCCTTTTGAGTTTGATTTAGCATCTGACTTTCCTCAGAGAAAACATTTCAGGAAGAAGTTTTAGCCATTTTTTTCCTAGACATCCTCTCAATGTAGTCCTTCTAAGCTCTTGTTTCTACAACTGAGATTTGACAGTAGGCCACTGTTTAGCACAAAAGGTTCAATTAAGCTGCACCACATAGACAGTGATTTAAAAACACGTTTTGGTCCTAAACATTTAAGCAATAGTAAGGGAGGAAAAGAGGTGGTGTGTTCCCACAGCATAAGAAGCCAGAGGTACTGCACCCTCAGATAAGACGTCTCAATTGTATTATAAGTTACTCTGGGCATGTTTCTTCCTCGAAAACGATCCTTTCCCTGTCCCTAGATATACAAACCAAGTGCCTGCTCTTTAGCAAATCTTAACTCTACAGTACAGACGGACCAAACCATAACATGAAGTATAAATCAAAACCTTTTTTTTTTTTTCTCAACTACATGAACTACCGTACTCATTGAAGCTGGCTTAGCCATCCACAGAAGGTATTCTGCATTCTGTATTCCAAATTGCCTTTCCAGTGACCTCCAAGAGGGGAGATTTCACAGCAGCAATCCAATTCAAAAGTGATGAAAGCCTGAATAAGCCAGTGAAGGCAACAAGCAGAAGTTATAGCTCTATCTCTAGGAAGACAAACACTGCTTGTCAATGCCATCTAGAGTACTCAGTATCACACATGGAACCCACAGAAGCCCTGGACTGCAAACCGATTTGTGTCACTAAGCGCATATTCCACACAGCACGGCACAGACAGGAAGAGCTACGAAGCCGTGAGACCTAATATGGGCACAGAAATACTGCAGCTGTCTTGGTGTAAAACTCCACCGATATCATTTAGTCCAACAGAGACCTAAAATAAACCTCTGGAACGTGAGATGTTGATAAATCTAACATTCCTTTTGATACTCAGGGTGTCTTACTCGGTGGTAGCATGAGTATCTCTGTAGGGCAATGCCCTGCATTGTATCAGTATAAAATAACAATAAATTAATAAAAAAAAAAAAAGAACCTTTGCCATAGTTTCTGCTTGCTTACTTCAATTTTAGGTAGACTGAGTTTCAGCTAACTGCTAACTTTGTGCTTTCTCCTGCTAGTTTTTTTCTAAGTCATCTTAATATGATAGTGCATCACAAAAAAAAAAAAATTCCAAAGGAGATTTTAACTGATTTAAAAAGCAAGTAACTCCTGCTCTTTCCCTCCTCTCTTCCCCTTCCACCTCTTCCTTCATCTCCTTTCTCCCTCTTCCTGATTCTGCTTTACAAAAAAAGATTTTCGTCAAATCAACTTATAAAGAGAAATGTGAAAATATATAAAGAGGTCCTGGAATTGTTCATATGAAACAATCCTTTTTAGATTGTAACAGGCTATTTAGAAATTATATGCTTTACTGATGCAAAGTTATCACACAGTAAGTTTCAGTTGCTTATTATATTCTGTTGAAAAATGACGACTCACTGAGCTGCTTAGCAATCAAATTTAGAGCCTAGCCTACCAGGTTCTTTTTGGTTTTTTAAAAGAACCTAGCCAAAAGTTATAGGGAATCTGTCCTCACAAAATCAACTTAAAAAATAATTTGAAGCACCTTATTCTATAATCTGAAACTTCCTATAAGTTTAAGATAAATTATTATTCTAGAGCGTATGAGGAACACATAACATAAACCACAAATGTCCTAATTGGCAAGAAGGACAAATCTTCCTAGGAATTTGAGATCAAAAGCATAAGTTGTACGGAGTATCTGACACTCAGAAATTACTTATGCAGTGCACACCTTTGCGTTCCATTTTTGTGTATCTCTGTGGTATAATACGGAGTATAGTGAAATGCTTTATAAAAATGAAAATGCAATTGTCTGACCAATAAAAGGTATTCCTGTATGTAATCCCAGTAATAGATTTTTAAACCCTTACCACTGCTGCAATATTATGTATTCATAGTTATTATCTTGTCCACTTCCAAATCCTGAAAGGTTAGATTGATTAAAGATTTGTTATCTATGAAATACTTTAAAAAAGCCAAAGTATTAAACTCAGAGCTAATTGAAAAATAGCATTTTATCAGATTCTCTTTTGATATTATCTTGTAATGACTGTACTTAAAGGTACTCACAATACTTCAATAAATGGTGAAATTAAAAATATAACATCTTTAGGGCTTTTCAGAGAATGTGGCTGTTAACAATTTATACTGCCTTTTTTTTTTAAACCATTATTTTCTTATATTTCCCACAATGCTTCACATCAGAAGCAAACAGAAACTGAATGATTACCCCAAAGTGTGCTAGATGAACTGGAAAAAGTCTATTCAAACAAAGCTCATTAGTTTTGATACCTCCAGGGCTATGACAAATTAAGCGGCTGGTGAATATGCTTGCAGACAAAAGGATGATGCAAAATCTAGGGCTTGTGCTAGGCATTGTGTCAATAAATTCTACTGAAAAAGGTAAAAATTACAATTGAAGCTAAAATGGAATCCCTTTAAGGAACATGTAGAAAATAGATCATCCCGTTTCTTAAATACATTTATGAATGATTGCACTATAAATAATAAGAGGATTGCTCATTGGCTACTTTGAATGTACATTCTGATGGGTCAGTCCTGGCCTCTGAAATATTTTACTCCAGCGCTAGTAAAAAGCATACAGAGAATTTCGGCAGACTCTCTGAATTGCTTTGCTATGTTGAAAGTTTAACTATATCACAAGCACCGTAAGTTTGTACCATTTATTACAACATCCACTGCTGAACTGAGAGCGGCCATCATTGAGCTTATGATTGTACCTTTGGAACCCAGCAGTGAAAACGTACAAGTAGCTATCAAGTTAATTGGTGGATCTGGCCCTGCTCCTAGTGAACAGGTGTCTAAACCACACACGCCATCACAAACAGAAGCCCAGTTGATCAGCTTAGAAAGGACAGAAAGAACAAATTCATTCCTCTATCATAAGGAGACCCTACTATGTCATCAGCTGAGCCATTCTGGTGATCTGACATTTGTCTGCTCTCTGCAGTGCTTATACTGTACATGTTCTGAGGCAAAGTGAAGAATTTGAAAGACAGCACTAAAACTGTGATCCTTCAAAGGCACTACGAGCTTCATCTTGCTGCCTGTCAGCTTCCATTGGTTTTAATGAGAATAGGACTGAAACTTTTCTCAATTACAATTAATTCCTAGTATTCGTTCTTTAATCACCAAAACGCTTTCTGATGCAAATCTTGTTGCTCTCATGTAGTTGTTTGTTACTTTCAGTCATGATTATTGAGCTATTCCATGGGTGGCGTGCTTAGAAGTGCAACCATTTACATAATTTGGCTGATCACATGACACACCTGCTCTTTCGCAGCTATACAGTATTTGACCTGTGTATCAGTTTCACACACTAACACAGTCAAGATCTGATCTGTGATAAAAGCCATATTTCTCATGTTACAGCCAGTGAGCCACTTCCTCAGAACAGTCTGTACCTTAAAACCGCTGCAGAATAAGAGCTGGAAGCTGGATTCATCTCCTTTTACGCCACCAGGAATTCAAAGTCAGTCCACAGCCTAACTAATCCAGGTTGCCACTGAAAGCAGATTGCTCTTGAAATTCACCTTCCCTTCTGACAAATCCTAATTTTGCAAGCTTTCAGAGAACATTATAGAACTTACTTTCATATCTGATGGATAAGCAAGATTACAATGGACCAAACAGGCCAATTTTCCTCCCCATAAGCTCAATGAGACCTGGTATCACTAGAGAAAGAAAGTAATCCTTGTATAGTTCTGTTGTGTGTTTTATACATGCCACAAATTTTGAAAATATCTTTGAAAATTCTTTTTTAAAATGCATTCTCAATTTCTTAAAATAATATTTGATTATAATATTACTGATCTAAGTTCTAACCAGAAATACTTCTTAGAAATATAGTAAAATATACAACTGTATTCTCCCTGAGCTCTAAGTTCCTGCATGAATGTGTCTGTATTTCCACATTTAAGGTCAATTTTGTAAGTTAAAGTCAGTTTTAAAAGTTGGGATATTTCCTTAGATAGCATACTTTCCAAAGGAAACAATAAATGAGTTAACAAATAGTATACACAATGTGTTTACAAGAATCTAATTCATGTAAATTTGTCAGTAAATAAGAAGCCAGCTTTGTATATCTTCATTAGTGGTTTCAAAATCATATTAAAAAACAGTGTTCTATCTCATGCTACTGGCAATAGAAGAAGAGGAAATGACATGCAGAGAAGCCTGTTGATTTTGTGGCTTTCCAGTAAAGATGATACATATCACTTTAAATAGCAAAGCCATACAGAGATTTACTTTAACAGGATCAGACTGGTAGGCAAGACAACGCTGGCCTTTGAGACAAAAGCTGGATGCAAGAGAATTGACAACATATCCATAACTGACTCTTAGGAAGAAATAGTTGGTGTCATGATAAATTCAGCAGCAGCCTACAGAATCCAGAACTTCAATTCTGTTTACAATTTGCTAAGGGAAGCACCTCGTGACCGGGATTCCATCTGCAAATAAACTCACGTTATTCTCTCCCAAGTGTCACTCTCATTTCCCTTATTGGTGTGCAAGGTAATGAAGTACCTGTCTTCTGGGGTCCGCAAAAGTCATTCATTTTATGGGCAAGGAATGCTTGTTAGTAAAATACCAGGTTAAAGGAAACGCAAAACTCTCAATCATAGAACAAGCAGGAGCTCTTTGCCCAATTGTTCTCGATTTGTGCATCTTTAGCTGGGGCTACAACACACAACTAGCAACAAGATTTTAATCTAAATCCCCAATCTGGGGAAGAATCAAACAAGGAGCGATTGCTGGGGCCAGCATTACCGTGCAGCTTCTGCACATTTTCCAGCTGGGCATCAGCCCAGCGTTCTCTCACAACACTACTACCCTGTAGCAAGTTGTGAACCTCTCTTGCTTGTACCACTAAGAGCTTTCCTAGGTTATGGAATATCTGTCCTTACGCCTTTGCAAAATACAGACTTTTAATAGGCAGCTCACTGAATAAAAAGGTTGACCGCTCAATGTAACATATGAAGCAATGTAAGTGATCGGAGAAGAAAATACCAAAGTATTCCACAATTCATTTAGTCAGAATTATTTGTCAACTAACTCTAACAGGAGCAAAATAATAGATACATGTACCTGAGGAGGGAGCAGAGGGGAAGAGAAACCATGCCTTCACCTTGATTTTTAGTTCTACCTCAGGATTAGAAACCAAGAACTTTGGACACAAAAATTAAATGGCTAAATACAAGCTGCTTGATTTCCATACATACCAAACACAACTTAGGTTCTTCTCAAATTTCAAGTCCAAATAAAAGCCTCTGAAGAGTATAAAATTGAACAAAATCCTTGTACTTGAAGCAGAAATAACTAAATCCTAGAGTTCTAATGCTCAAAGCACACAAACCAGCATAATACAGGGGCCTGGGAGAGAGATATCAAAATTGTTGCTATTCTCAAAAAAAAAAAAAAAATTGTGAAAAAACAACCTACAGAGGTCTGAATTCATGATTTCCTATTCTATAACACACACTCTCAGCATAAATACAAAATAATGTGTTTTGTTTCCTACTCGTGGTGGAATCTAAAAGTCAAGCTGGATTCTTTCTCCCATGCACACTGTCACTGATACTAGAGGTTTTCCAGTCCAAATTCAGCCTTCACTCTACCTATAAAATGTCACGATCTTCAAAATACACCCTGACATGTCTGCAATCTTAGAATTGTCAATGTACTTTCACAATCTTAATTCACCAGAGCTGCAATTATCATCCTGTCAATAAAAAAATTTCTGTTTGAAGCATATATCACTATCTTGAGCAGAGGAAAAATTATTCGTCATTTACTCGTAAAGGTAAAAATATGGCTTACCCTTTTCTCTACCCACATTTTCAGTTTGTATGCAAACTTTTGATGGTTCTAGCACACAGTTATGTCGTCAAGGGCTGGCCCATTCAAATATTTGCTTCATTAAGTGTATTAAAGCAATTCTTACAGTTCAAAAAACACCCACAACCAGCCTTGAGATTCATCTGTTGCACACCTTGTCTTAGCTGACTCCTAGTCCCAGTAGATAAATTACACTTCCTCCTCCATAAACAATGTAAATAAACTCAGTTGTTAACCTTGACAACTTCCAGATCACAGAAGTCAGGAAGTTCAGTGATTGCAGCTCTTAATTCTGCAGTGCAGGAAACTGCATTGCAATAGTTTCTCTCTATTCTTAAAGGATAAAGAGAGCTGACCTACTGAGATTTAGACCTATAGTTTTGCTCTTAGTTCAAATATATAGAACAGAGTTTTGTCATGGAACTGTTGAGAAAGATATCTCTGGACTTCAGAATTCTGAGAAATCATCTGTCTCTCTATATTATTCTTTTGGTTATCCACATACTACTGAGTTGAGCTACCATTTTTTTATCTATTGTGTAATTCCTTTCTTATCGTATTTCATTCTTCAAAACTCTATTGTCAGCCACTTCATTATCTTCATTATAATCACTGTCAAGAGTGGAAGGCATGAAAGGCTTCAACTAACATCTTCCTAAACCAAACCCTTTTGTGCTTTCTAAGTCGCTAGTGATCTCACATACCATATCTAGGCTCAAGCAGTGAAATATCAAGAGCATAATTCTTGCAAATTTTTGAGTATCATAAAGCCTTACTGTGCATATCATCCAGACTGTTAGGATGTTACTTCTGTCTTTTGATATGGCAATCAACAAACGTTTATATCCACATGTATAAAAGACATGAATAAAAGATGAAAGACAAACACAACTACACAGATATAAAGAAGAGCTGATACATATAAGCATTTAGGCTATAAAGTGTATTTTTTTTCTATATCACTCTGCCTAGTCCATCCAATCAACGACAAAATCCAGTTGAAGGAGTGACTTCATCAATTTTCCTGAGACATATTTATCATCAGAACTAAATTAAAGTAGGTCCCTTTTTTAATCTCAAGGTGATTTATGGCAATATTTCATGTTCCTAATCAAAAAGCACTGCCAAACTTTTGGGGAGACAAGACCTTTTCACTGGAAAGGTAACAATGCTGTCACCAGCAAAGTTATACAAGGACATTAGATTCAGGATAAGGTTCTCCTGTGCCTGCAGCCCCACCCTTCCCTTTCAGTTCATCTGTACTAAGCAATGAATCAACAAAGATGCTGCAGAGCAAGATATCCATGCACACAGAGCTGTGCAAACCTTCACAAAATTAAGAATGAGGAGTAAAACAAGCTTTGGAGAATGAGAATACAATAGAACAAGAACTCTTTCAGCAAGTACATAAATTGACTTTCTAGCAACGTTACATGACCCTTCATTTTCAATCTGTCCCGTTGACATTTAACTGAGAGTTGCTCTATAGTCCGTATTACTCACTTTAAAAATGTACACTGAAAGTAACAGATAGACCACAGCCTGATGTAAAGGCATCTCAGTGTTTCCCGAACTAGGAAAAGCAGCTAACTGGATCACACCATCCAGAGAGTTTTACCAAATATATAAATTCAGTAACTTTAAGATATTCACATAATTGTGAAATAATGACCACTCTTTGCAGGAGGATGTTGTGTGTAAAATACATTTTGTGGAGTTTTTAAGGGATGTTATTTTTTCAATGACAAATAAAATTTACATGCCACATACTGACAGCAGACCTAAAATGTCACGGGGCCAAACGCAAAGAAACCTGCTTTGTGATTTCAGAAAAAAAAGCACACGCACAAAATCACAAAGGTGAGGTTTATTCCTACATCTACCATGCCTTTTCCTCAATAAAATGTTAAAATTCATAAATCTCTGCAGCAAAAAAACACCACTCTGTTTGGTTGGTAACAAAACAAACAAATGACCGAACAAGAAACAGAATTATGAGATATCCATTTGTTACACTCTCATGCAGAGACAAATCTGTTTTCAGACAGTTTTCGCATGATCTAAGTTACTGAACAAAGATAAAATGGCAGGAAAACTCCTCCTACAGGCATCGCAACTGAAGTTCACCTTCACATTGATGACATTTTTTTGTTTTCTTTTTTTAAAACCATACATAGATAATGTCATCTATTCTGATACTGCCAATTCAAAACAGGACTTGCTTGAGAATTGCAGAGTAGAGACCTGCCAGATAACACTGATACGGGTGATTTTTCTCACAGAAATTCTTCACATGAATAAAGATTTTTTTTTTGATTTATTTTTTTTTTTTTAAGCAGAGACTAGGTATAAATACTGGAAGTGTTCCGAGAGGATAAAAAAAAGACAGAATAAACTCTTACACTTCTCTCATAAAGGATCCATTTTGTCAAGATCTTCCTTTTCACTCTTTGCCTATCACGAAAAATGAGCAGAAACCCTAAAAAGTCCAGCAGATATTGATCGGCCTTTTACAGCCTTAAAGGTTAGGTGAAAGCTGTGACTACCAGCTTGAAATAATACCTAAAATTCCTCTTTTTTTGACTATTCATACTCAAAATTTTGTTTCTAATTAAACAGCAATATTTTCTAGGCATATACTGTTAGATACTATGAAACAGACCTCCAAACTTCCATGATATCCCTTCCCCACCCCCCACCCCCCTGCAAATTGCTCTGGTTAGCCATGATTCATACACCTTTAGGAAACCTGGATCAGAAAGTAGAGGGACAGAGGGGGAACACATTCACAAAACCTACAGGCCATCTCTCATGCCCTCAACAAGTAACGAAGGAAAGAAGAGTAAAAGACTGTAAATAAAACAGCAGCTATAATTAAAAAGAAGCAAAAGAGATACCTGAGCCCAAAATAAAAGGAATTTTTTCAAACCCTTTAAAGAAGGATTTTTTGATATGTTGATATCTCCCTAATGAAGTGGAATTCTGGTCTATGAGCTGAGTCCTCAGGCAATGGAACAGTAAAAATAATTATGTGAACAGGCCCTTAAATAGAAAGACACAATAGAATTACTTTGGCATTCTTGTGAAGCAAGTTTACATGATAGTTAACAGCTCTTAAATACAACTGCTATTCACAAAATCAAGATGTCTCCAAGTAATTTGCAGACCAGTAGTGAAAAAACACGAAACATTCTACTTCAACAACAACAAAAGTAGGGAATATTATAACTAAAATTAGTTTTTACTTCTCTTGGGCTATAGCTGCTGGAAGAAAGCTTTGAAGCTATGAACACACGTGCCACTTTAAAACCTATGCAATATTCATGTGAATGGCCGCTTGTAACAGAAACAAACTTTTTGATATCATCATTTCCTACACTACTTAACCCAAATGAATAAAATTATTTAAAATGTCCAGTTTACAAATCTTTCTGGATTGGTGGTAGCCCAAGCATTTGCATTTGAACCCAAGATGAAGTAGAATTTGTCCTTGTGACTGTATTCTTCAGGTTTCTCCAACTAGCAATCCTGTCATTTCTGACAGAATCATTCACGTCATTAACTTCTCATCTGAACAGTGTGGCTCAACTTGGCACCAGCACTGCTTAACTCTATTTAGTTTTGCATCACCCTTGTCAGTAACGTAAACATGCAAAGTCCTCATTGTTGCAGCCCCATGCTGCTTCTAGGGTCCTGTATTCCTGGGAGAAGGAAAGGTACTTATACAGTCTCTAAGTTTCACCAAACACAAAAAAAACCAAACCACACCACACAGATGAACATTTCCATACTTTTAAAATAATGAGTCAGATGTCAAAAAGCTTATTTGATTTGGTAAAGCATTAGGGGTTTTTTCTCATAGTTTTCGTTTTCAATATATATGCAACACTTTGGTAACTTGTTTCCCACATTTCTTTGTTTTCAGATTCAAATCTTGTTTTGAGGTGAATCATGTTGTTGGTTATTTCCACTTAACAGTTTAACCTGGAATAAAATGAGCCTTCAGGAATCAAGTGTAGCAATTACTTGAGGAAAACAGGCTTTCCTAGGCACTGCGTAACTTTTTCCTCAAGGTTTCAATGAGACATACAGAAAAGGACAGAGTAAAAAGGAAGAGAGTCATCCCATATAGAAGCAGTAATATACGATTAAGGTCTGTCTTAAGGAGCTGCGTAAAGAAAAGAAACTAGGAGGAAAAAGGCAAGCTGGCAGAAGCCCGTGACATTTATTATTGCATGTTTCATTCAGTGACCCAGGCATTTTTTCCACTAGACTCTTTAGGAATTCAGTTAGTGTATGTTATTATTTCCAGTTCTTGTACTATACTTTCATTGAAGAAGTACACTTTTCAGCAACTTTTTCAAACTTTCTCTATCACTACAATGACTATGATCATTGATGGTCTGCTAAGGCAACAAGTTGGAAGAAATTTTAAACATCTTGGTTCCTAAGAGGCCTTTGTTCATCCAAAAGTCATCAGGTAATTTGCTATACATCTTTTTTGCTTCAGCTGACTGCTTATAACTATGTAAAACTCTACCTCTGTTTAGTATCACACTGCTATGGTAACCTTAAGAAAGGACAACACAAAACAGTATTACATCTCTCGTAACAAAATCTGTTTGCCATGTTTATGGCATTTCTAAATGTAAGGATTTCTTTTAGATTCTTTCTAAAAGGAAAAAAGGGCCACTAATGTAACCATATGATCACTTTATTAACTGCTTCTGTATGGTACATTCCAATTAAACTATTAAAAAATTCTAAAGATTGACAGATTCCTATTTTGAGTTCAACTGTTGATGCATGTGCAAGTGTTTTCTGTTTTCCCATTTTACTTAAATTTGTCTGTCTGCACTGTAATCACTGCTCCTATGCAGCTTCTAGTCAAATATATATCGTTCAGGCCAGAAGAGCACAAAGTTTATGACACTTACATTTGGAAGCATACCTTAATAAAAACATTACATGCATACCTTAAAAAAAAAAAAGTTAAGTGGAAATACTGCCACAAATGCTGCATTTTATCAAGTTGCTAGTATGATCTTCAAAGCCAGGAATACATGGACAACAGTGTTTGTGTGAATGCTGTTGTCAAGGATAGGATTCCTAACATTACAAATTTTAATCTACAGGGGAAATAGGAAAATTCATGCACCATTCTAGCAATCTAAAGCTCTTTTCTAACCTCATTTGTAGTCTACAGAGTTCACAACTTAAATTGCACATGCACAGTGTCATAATCCATCTTTCATTTAAATTGTCCATATCTGAAGTTGCTCTTTTCTGGAAGATAAGGCCTCTCAGTAATTCTATTGGGTACTATCAAGGTTTGATAGGGGCAGAGACCAACACGGGTACATTACTTCAGAGGGTTTTAGTGTTGTTTGGTTGGAGTTCTCTCAATATCTGTGCTCAGGGGGTTTTAGGGTTGTGTGGTTGGAGTTCTTTTAATATCTACACTACAAGGAATTAGAGACAGAACAGATACATTAGGCCATCTTGTTTCCATCCTGTTAATATTGTTCCTATTGTGTTAATATATAATTATTATTAACAGTTTTTTTTCCTTCTATTGAGTCCAAGCTACACTTAAACGCTTCATGACGGAACTTCTGCCACAGGTAAACAAGTTGCATGTTTTTCTCGCCAAGCTGTTTCTTAACATCTCGGCAGTACTATGTACACTGGTTAGCAGCCTCAAACAGCTTTAAGCTGAGAAACAAAACCTAGGCAGCAAATTGTGTCACAGCCAGTGACAATGACAGTACAACAAGGTTTTTCTGCATCATGTATCAAGCACAAAGAGTTTTCAACATCTGTCTGCTGCTGCTACAAGTTCACATCCTTTTTCCTCTGCAATACAGTTGGAAATGCCGCATCTGAAACCAGACAAGCCTTTATTAAAAATATTTCAGAATTATTAATATGGCACATGCTCTATTTGCATATTCAAAATACAAGGCAGAAGTCCTTGCCTTGCTCCTTCAAATCTCTTGTTATGTCCAGGATCCAACTGTGTTGATCCTATTTGCTTTTAGAGAGAGAGAGAGAGAGAGAGAGAAAACAACAACAATAACAATAGTAGCAGTAGTAGTAATAACAACAAAGATTCAAACAATCAAATGAGGGGTGCTACATTTAATGAAGTTCACTTCATCCAAATTAAAATAAAGTTCCTGGATTAAGTCATTCCACAAAAGTAGTTATCTATTTCAGGTCAGCATACACTTCTATACACAATCTATTAATGTATATTTTTAAACCTGAAACAATTTTGGGTGCAAATATTATAGAAAATACAATTCTTCAGTTCAATGACTTTGATGTTTATTCTCCTGCTTAAATAACCATGATTTACATTCCACTCTTTTTTTTCTTTCCCTCTATATTGTCCATACAGAAGAATAAAAGTGGTACAGCAATTCAAAACTGTACCTAGTGATAAACATAGCAAAGTTTAGGTGTATTTGGGTTAGTTATCCCATAGAAATTCCCTCAAAAAATAGTTCAGAAATATATGTTCCAGGATCCACACAAAATAATTTTATCAAATTTCTATTCAAGAGTTATCAAATTTATTAAATGAAATATTTTTTTGGTTTTGCAGAAAGGTCAAAAAAACTTTGGGGGTATTTTAAATCTTTTTGCATTATCCTCTTAACAGTCAACAGCTAGGTACTGGAACAGCTTATTGGTGTAAAAGTAGTCTTTACTGGTATAAGCGGTTTCTCTTTGGTCACTAGAAGTTATATTAGAAAAAGGTATGCTTGTACACTTCTTTATAGGTATCCACTCCAGAAAATTTACTCTCTATTTCACCTATACGTTCTAATATATACTGCTAATATTCACTCAGACTACTTACATTGGTACAAAATAGAAAAAGACACCTTTTGACCCAGAAGCATCAGAAAATTCAAAATTTATCAATATAGTTTTGAATATAGGTCTCTAGCACCTAACCATAATCTTTTACCAAACATAAACCAGATGTATTTCTTCCACAATAATCTGAATTGCTTCTAATAATGTATTCTTTTCAACTAGATAAATCTTGTAATACTTTAAATATACAGCAGATTTTGCTCTGATATTTCTAATCTTTTTTTTCCAATAGTTTTAGTTTTTCTACATTTTATAACACTGTAACCTGTGTCAAATAAGAATGAAATGATACTGATCTGACCTAAATCAGGATATGACATTAACTACTACTAATAATAAAATTCAGTTCTTACATGTAAAAGGCATAACAGGAGCTCTATTTAGCATCAGCTACAGTGATTTTAGTACCAAGATTCACAAGTGCCACCACAAGAAAAAGAATGTAAAAAATTTAGGAGTTAGATCTTTGCTTCAAAATCTTCAAGTAAATGATTTAAGTACACAAATAACTCCCCACCATTCATTAAATTTAAGTATGCAAGATTTCCCAAAAGGATATTTAAGTCTTTTACGGAATCACGGCCTGTATATCTGCAAAAAGTAGTTCAAGGAAGACTGGAAAAGTTTACTAGAACTTCTACAGCAGGCATTTTTAGATCCACGTGCTTATAATTAGCCTCTAAGTCTATAGCTGGGCATCAAAATAGAGCTGTAAAATGTTCAGCTCTTTAGGATAAGTTCAGAACATACATTATAAGCTCAGAGGAACTTACGTTTTAGTTAAGTTCGCATTGAAATTATTGAAGTGTCAAGCTGGGGTCCTTGCTGTCTGCCAGCTAGGTTTTTAAACCCATTATGCAGACCACAGCAACCCAGTATGAAGGAGCTAGTGAAAGTTTACTTGATCTCACAGCGCACTCCTTCGTAGGTTACCTGCTTTTGGATTTCATGTTATCACACTGTTGCCTCATATTTATGCCTGGATAATATTTATTTTTTTTCTAACCTCACCAACAGTCATCTCTTCAAAAGGTGTCCAATGAAAAAAGCACAAAAGACTCAAGCAGCAATGCCCCCTACAAATTCTCTGAAGAGTTTTATATTAAGTGTTAACAGCAGCTAAAATTTAGCAGTAATACAACTACCTATGGCTACTCAAACAGAAAGAATTTAAACTCCACTAGTGAAGCGTAGCGACAGGCTGATAGTAGCAAAAAGGGAGTTTTCGGTAATCGTTAGAAGGAAACGTAACATAATGCTAAAATTCCCCTCCCTCTTACAGAAAGTGCAATGAAATTTGCTCCCTCCTCCCCCACTCTTCGCCATGTAAATACGACCCTTGTGAATTCAAGCAGTACTCGAGTCACCGAGCAAGCAGCTGTAGCTGCCAGGGCAGCAGGTGAGGCAAACAATTGGGCACTTGGCAATGCGGTGTGGATGGCTTTCAGCATTAGCAGTAACCACACTGGTTTGTCATATAGCTCTAACTTCTCTGATCTAGAGACTTAATTCAGATCTGGAGGACAAAATTCATCCCATTTAAGTTTTAGTTATGCTAGCATGAGATGTCTGCAGGTCTGATTTAACTGAGACTTGGATTAACTACTGGAGAACAATGGGTGCCAAGGAATCACCTGTTCAGACATTCCTAGGGCATGATTCCTATCCTCTTATTTCTTCTATAACTGTTACCTGTTGGTAAAGACGCTGTAGAACAGGCAACAGTCTAAGTGCTTATGTTCCACTCTCGTTTTGAGTTATAAATCTAGTTGCATTTTAATGTTAAAATATTAGATTTTTAATTTATACTATTTTATTAATGCTCATCTAAATAGATTCTGAACTCAAGTCCAGCATGATAAATTCTCATTACTCCATGTTTACACCATTATGTGGCCCACTATGCCTACAGAACGGGATGGTCTGTAGCCCTTCCAGATACCACTCGGGTGTAATTACCTTATTTTTATATAGTTCAGGTAAAATATCCTCTTAGCTTGCATTATAGGCTGTGTATTTTACCCAAAGACATATTATACACAGTCATTAAGTGAAATGCCACAAATGCTAATATCTACGCTACAATATATAAGGAGAAGAAAACATGATAAACTAAAGGAAAAAAAAATATTCCAGTCTGTGAAGTGTAACAAAAAAGGCCCATGATGACAGTTTCATCTGAAAATAGCAGACTGAGACATATTAAAATTGGTTTATTGTCTCCCTAATGAGGCAATGTATGTAAAGCCTAAAATACTCTATCATCAAAGTTACCAGGTAGTGTAAGCTTTGAAGAACAAGAAGAAATCCATAGCTGATAATTAACAACTTCCTTCATTGTTGACTACACAGGAATGAGAGAAGGGTGTTTTTGCTCCTGTGCTACTCTGCTTTCCTGTACAATGCTAACGCTATCACAAGGTCTGAGCCCAATCTCAGAACACAGTAACTGCTTTATTTTTTCCCAAACCTCTTGTGAGCCGCAGTCAGGAAAACCTACTTTTTGTGTACTAAAATGCTAATAGAATTTGTATCATTAGATAGAATTAGAATAATTTGTATAATTATAACAAATCATAAGCTTCCAAGCTTAGCCAGTGTCATAAAGACAGTTGTTTTCTTATCCAGGTCTGTTTTTCTGGACTACATATAACTCATCCCTGTGCAAACACGAACCCTTAAATACTGATTTTTCAGTATTTAATAGCAAAAATAAAAAAAAAACAAAACAAAGTATTTGTAACCTGCCAATATAACCTATTCAACAGTGAGAGAGTACAGCCAAGATAAATGTTTTAACTGCCTTATTCTAATTCTCCCAAACTCCAAAAAATACGCAGAGGTACTTGACCTGAAACCCTCTGCTTCCCCTGAATGGCAATACAACACAATTCCTCAGACTTCAGACTTCTACCAGAATGCTATGTTCAAAGCATCCCATCATTCAAGTCAAGGATTTTTTCCAGGGTTCTCGTTGAATGTTTCCACAGCCTCAAAAACAAAACATTAACCTACAAATTCAACCAAATGGTGAGGAACAGGATGCAAGCCTCTGATTAAATTAACTTTGGGGATCTTTTTTCCGCTAAATCCAAGTATTTTTTTCATAAATCCAGAATTATTGCTGTATATTCCTACCTGGATGTGTTATGTGCTGTGAGGGTTTTTACATTTTGCCTTAATAGGTATCACATTCAAACCAGGTTTTCAAAAGTGGCTATGTACAAAATGAAAATACTACTTATTTGCCCAGGGCAATAATTATTTTTTATAAACTTGTCAAACATCATTTGTTTCTTTTTCAATCTTCAGGGCATGTGGCAGACAAGCAGGTTTTGTGACTCCTGAAAGTAAAATTTCAGGACAGTTTCGCAAGGTTGATATTAAAGAACATGCATGATCATGTGCACTGAGAATTTCTGGTCTCCAAAGAAAGCTGTAAAACACTAAGAGATAATAAAGAAAACTAATATCTAAACCCACAAAATAAACTTGAAAAACTATTGGGTAGATCACAAAATACGTGAATAATATCTACAGATTATATCCCATCTATTATTGATGAGAAATAATAAACTGAATTCCAATATAAAAACTTATCCCTGAGCCCTAGGTGTGTTCAATGAGAAAAACAATGGCATACCTGTGCTTCTGGCACTGAAATCTACACAGTTTTGAGCTTAGGAAAGCACAAACTATAAAAGGAAACGAGACACACACACAATCCAGAAGAACCTACACGTGACTCTCAGTTAAATAAATATATATACACTTGGTGCATTCATATGAGAACCTTCAATAAAGTTTAACTGGAATCATAAGATACACATTATTTCTGGGACAAAAAAACCTGGTTTGGATCTGACTGTCATCTAATATTCAAACAAATATTGCCCCTCACACTGTAAAACTGCATAAGAGCAGTGGCTGTAAACTCAGTGTTATGACCAAATGATACTACACTTGAAAACTCTGTCATCACAGATTCTTAAGATATTTTCATATTCCAAACCCCATCTAAATGGAAATATTACCGTGTGGATCACATCCCTTCTCATCTGCGCTTTTAGAAACCAAGCTCCCCCGTATTCATAATCCTGACGCATATCTATTACCATTTAGGGGCAAGGGTGTATCTTTCCAGGGGTTCATAATTTTATCTGTCCTGCCCACGATTTCCTGAAGTACACATCAATTCTACTGAATAACACATTTTCATCAGGAAAATTTTTTTAAAAAAACCCACTGTCCCTGGATGCAATATGTGTAATCTATACATCTAGAGCAGCATATAGAAAAGTAATATTAAAAAGTATATCTTGTGTATTAAAAATATGCATGCAATATAGAAACCAAAAAACAAAACACCAAGGAGCAGGAAAACACAATTAGATTACAATGCTCAAAGACAATCAAAAATCCCTGATGAAAGTTCAGGATTCAGATACACGTGCAGTTGAGTAGAATATTCTGCAGCAACTTATTCCTCCAAGGGCTACATCCAGAGTAGGAATGGCCATCTGTACAAGAAAATGTGTATGGGATAAATTTAAAAACAACAAAAACCACACCAAACAAAAAACAACCACAAACACCAAAAAAAAAACCCCACACACAACCACCACACCACAAAACCCTACCCCCAACACTGCCCTCCAGATGGTCACTACTTTTCTTTTCCACACAATGCAGAAAGTACTGGCTGGTAACAGAGTGTCTCCACCTTGGTGTCAGGCAGCTGAGACACAAAAAACACCCCAGGATGAGCAGAACCTTTTCTTTACTGCTTCCTGTGCACTCCTACTGCCTGCACTACAAGCAAATCCAGCATTTAATGCTTCGTGTGGACTGTGTTACAGCAAAGGCCATTATCAGTTACTCTGTGATATTTGCAGAGCTACCCGTATGACCTTCAGTTCAAATCATCCTCAGTTAATTTTCATCCTCTGTAAATGAACTCTTTACACTCCCATCCTATTTGACAGAAGATAAATACATCTGTTACACTGTTCAGATTTTTTTTTAAGAGTCTTTTCTAAAATTTTTTCCATCACCATACAATTTTCCAGTTACCACACGAACAATGCATCTGATTGATTGTACAGTTCACAGAAATACTGAAGAGGACTCTCTCTCAAACAGTTTTAAATAAAGTATGAGTTGTTTTGTTGTTTTTTTTCTAAATCCATTTCTGATTTAAAGAAACAAACACTTCTCAATCATTCTTTTGCTTGGATTTTCTTAACGGCACGATGAGAATGCCTGATCAATAAACATTCTCTGACAAGAACTTGTAAAAGTTTTTCCAAATTCATACCCTGTTGTCATGGACTCACATCTCTCAAAGGACACAGTATTTCATAGGCAGTAGGGAAAAAAATTCTGAGAAATAATGAAGTCAAAAAAAAAAACAAACCTGCCCCCCCTCCCCAAAAAAAAAAACAATAATGCCTAAATCTACCCATTTTTTTTTATTAGAAGTCAATCTTAAGGACTACTGCAAAAAAAGAAATTTGATCTCTGAAATAACAGGAGCTCCCAGGTAAACACCCTAATTCCATTTTGTCTTCTCTGTTTTGATGCCATGAAAAATCCAAACTTTACATGAACCGAACGTGTCATTTATTCAGCTTCATACTGGTTTTAAGTAGCCAGTTTCTCTGTGCTGTTGTGTTCTTTGTGGTAATCCAGTCAGAGTTAACATTGCAGGTAGCACTGTCTCCAAAGCTATATAAACCTTTACTAGCACAAAGAAATTGCAAAGCAGGAAAAAGTTTAAATTATTGCAGAAATAAACCTAGAATATAAAAGGTGCTATAAAACCCTACTTGTTTCAGCGCTTTCTTTTCTTTTGTAACGCACTGTCACTATCATGTGGCAATCACAAGAATTCTGTTCTTCAAAAAACGAGCTCTTAGCCACTGTTCAAGAACTAAAAATGCCTTTTTTTTTCCCAGATGGCCTAATGATAATGGCTTTTCACAGATCAGCTGCAAAAGTTGGTTGTTTTGTTCTCACTTCAGTGAAGTAAAATTCCAGAAATGCTACAGTCAAGTCAATCTCAAAGAAAACAGATATAATGAATACAGAATCAGAGGACTTGTCTAAACTGTGACTTTTGTAAAAACGCTACAGTCAGTGCTGCAACTACTACACCTCAGCCTGGGAGGTGTTACGCAGCTACAACTTCCACCACAGTCACAAACTCTCAGGACTAAGGCCAAGTCCAGACACACACACAAAAACACTCATTGGCAGAAGCGTCATTTTTGTTAACTGATCAGAAGGTCACTGTCTTTTCTGAGTCTGAGTTCTGCCCTGTGAAGGAGGATGCTAGGAAAAGGAGCACCATGGGTCTAATTATAGCTCAGTAATTCTGATACCAGTCTCTGACAGTCCCAGTTTAAGCTTGACCTGTGGGGATATTCGCCTACAAAACACCAGTCACAGATGGGAGCTATGGGAGCTTACGCCAACAAAAGACTGAGCTGTGTTGTGTGCTCTTAAGCTATTTTGCCCTTCCTCAGCAGAGATTCTGAATGCCTACTACTTTAAGCCTGAGTGCATTAGGGTAACCATTTCTTAAAAAAAAAAAAGTATAATAGAACCAAAAAAGGGCACTCTCCAGTGTAAAGAAACAAGAACAATCAGAAGTTTAAAATTATAGGTTATAAATTGCTGGCTTCCAGAAACAAGGCACACAAATTTGGGAAAATATAACCCTATTTTTGGTCTGCTACTTCCACTCTTCTCCCCCTAAATCCTTCATTGGTCAATGTCACAAAAAGGACAGTGTCCTAAAAGGCTTTTGGTCTGCTATGGAATAGTTGTTCTTATGATCATAAATTTGAAGACAGGAGGGAGCACAAGAGTACCTATTCTCACTTCAAGAAATTCCAGCTAGCCACACAAATTCCAAACCATTCAAATTCCCTAAGCAGCACTTCAAAGTACTTAGTACTTCAAAATTAGCAAACTAAAGCCAGTGTTTTAGAACAGATGCATCATAGTAAGCATGTAAGCCTTTAAAATAACCTCAGAACATATTAACATATTTTGATGGGCATTTTTGACTCACATCTGTGTCTGCAACAAATAAGAAATAAAAAAAGACTCAGCGAGCCTTTTGACTTCAGTGGAAACAGGATCAGTTCATCATATTAGCACTTGGATGAAAAATCTTGCAGAATGACTTTATCATAAATCACATCCAGAGAAAAACTGTTTTTTTTTCAAACAGGAGTAACACCAAAAGCAACAAGCGTAACTCCTCAGTACAGCGCTGGTTTAATGCATTTAAAACACAAAACTAGAAATTCATTTTGTAAGCAAAACGTAAAAGACGTTTTTCTTACACTCCAGAAAGCTCAAAACACCATGTAATTTTCACTTCAAAGTTTTTGCTGCTTTTAACAAAATATTTTTACTTGATTCTTATTCCATCAAATCACTCTATTTATTATAAAGAAACTTAAGTATATTTTTACCTGACTTAAAACACACTTGTAGTTCAGTATTTCAAGTCCAACATAGTAAAGTTATTTGAATCCAGTACAGAACGCTTAAAAGTGATAGTGAGAATAACACCTAAAAAGTAAAAAATAAAAATACACAGCTTGCCATTCTCATTAATTCCTTCTCTTCATACTGTGATACTTTCTGAATGCTCTATAAAAAAAAAATTATCCAGTAGAAGTATCCAATTAGTGATATTAAATAAATTTTAGCTGTTTAGCAATACTGCCTATAGTGTTTAAAGAGAATCAATCCCATTCACACAAAATTTTAAAAATAAAAAAACAAAAAAACCACACCAAACAAATCAACTTACAGATGTAATGTGGTTTTTCCCCCCTATTCAACCTGTTTACATACATGGCTGTTTGCTTACGTATGAAATCCCAATGAAATCGCCATCACTTGTTTTTATAATTACATCATTAAGTACACTCTAAATGCCTGGTACTAAGCACGGTTACACAGGAAGAAGCAGAAGTAGAAATACATTTCAGCTGAAAGATTCCTTTCCAAAAACCCAGTTTATTTACAAAAAACCCCTATGTAAGTAGGTTCTGAATGTACTTGTAATACATCCTTATTTTCTAAAACAAAATGCTAAGACACCTTACATCAGAGCTTAATCACTGACAGCCTGAGCCACTAAAAATTTCCTAGCAAAATAAAGCAAGCATAAAAAATGCTGAAATAATGTCGTATTTCTGCAAAATTAAAAATAAGTTTAGAAGTACGTTGATCAAAATAGTCTGTCCAGAATAACAGTGTTGAAACATCATCTCAGTTAACCTGTGCAATCTACGTGACTGCAACAGGAGCTCTTCTCCACGGACAAAGCAGAAACTTCATTTTTAAATTCAGGTTCTTCTTTACAGTGCATCGCAAGTTGTCTGGTTTCGCTCGCTCTCTCAGAAATGTTATTTTAACTTCTCATCATAAAAAAAATATTATTCCAATGTTTATACTATGAGCTACATTTATCTTTAAGAGCAAGATGTTGAGTTTAGTTCTAATGATGAAAAAAGCCTTTAAAAAAGGAAAACTCATCACAACTCATTATATACTATAAAGGCCACAATTTAAGGATTCTGTAATTCCAGTGATGATCATTTAAAAGTAGATTTATAGCAGAAAATAGTTAGATCCTTTGACTTCAGTTATAATTTTCCATTTTGTAATTTAACACTCCTTTAGTTTATATTTGCGCATTAAAAATATAGCATCTAAAAGTCTATCATTAAATACTTTTAATAAGTGCAATAAATAAATTTTACAGTGCACATAAATCTAAGAACAAAACACAGCTTAAATTGTTAATCTTACACTTTTTCTCATTAATTGCAATACATAAACATATGTTTTATACAAAGATATTTGCTACAAAATAAGCATAATAAATACAGTTTACCACATGTATTAATCTTAATAGTTACAAGCTGTTAATCTTATATATTAGGTAATAATTTGCAATAAATAATTGTTTATTATCTTGATGTTTGCTTGTCTTGGGTTTTAGCAATATGCAATAAAGAAATGCAATTTTGAATAATTTGATTGTAGGACTGCTGGGAAAATACTGTAAGTTATAATTAGCTGAGGGAGGATTTTGTTCACTAGATGAACTATAGAGATATAGTTCAATAACAAAAACATGCATTATTGCTACCATAAATAATTTAAAAAGTTAACTTCGGTTTCAAACAGTAAGAGATTTTTAAAACTTAAATGCAAATAAAATTAGCAAAATATTTCAGTCTGTAGTTCTTTTATCACTCCATAGTCACTGAAAACAGCAACAAAACCCAAAGAAACATTTCAGCACGTTATAATTCTTTGCACATGAATGCAACCCACATATACATGTATATCTGTCTCCCACTTACAATATCTGTCTGTTCAGAAATACGTCATATAATTATTTCAGTATCAAAACATCTTCTGTCTAGTTCTAGTATAATGTGTCTATTATCATATTTACTAATTTTAACAGAATTTTTTTTTCTTATACATGACGGGTAATTGTTACAGATAAATATTCATTATCTTATTATTTTCTCACCTTGGAATTTGGCAACATGCAATAAAGAAATGCAATTTTGAATAATTCGATTGCAAGACTGCTGGGAAAACGGAGTAGATTCTAATTAGCTGGGAAAGGATTCCATTCACCTTAGAAGGAGACTGCTGCTTGCCATCAGTAAGTTTAAAAGTTTGCTTTTAAGTAAGTAAATGTTATCTCTTAAATTAAGCAAACAGATACAGCAAAAGTATTTCAAACGAATCATTTCTAGGGAAACAGAAGAGTGGGTACAAATAATAAATTAAACATAGGTCCTGAAGCCCCAAGGTGCATGGGTTGAGCATTAAAAACAGGATTAGCCTCAGATAACATCTATCTATGTAACATTTGACAAGTCAGCATACAGTATGCATTTTTATGCAACAGTAGCATTTCGTACATTTCCATTATTCCCTTTTTTTTTATGACTCATATGTCTTAATACTGGTGAGTATAGAAGTGGTATCTGTCTATAAGAGATATACCAAAAAATAAGGTAAAGCTTTTTGTAAACTCTGCTGTCCACTAGCAAACTCAGCACTGCAGCACCCTTTAATCACCATCACACCAAAGCAGAGTGCATTTGTACTTTCTCTGTTCTGGCTGCAGCAGGTATTCCTGTCACACGTACACACACAGAGAGAGAGCAAGGTCTTCTTTCTGAAGTGAAAAACTTATTATGTAATCAGAATTTGCACAACACAATTTAAAGATAATTTCAGAATTTCATTCAACTCTGCTTTCAAAACAGTTTCACTCTATTACCCTATTTGATTTCCTGTAATCCAGCCCTGCCTCCAATCTGTAAACCAAGTTAAATAAAGAGAAACTACATTACAAATGCAAGCAGTACAGTAGAAAAATAAAATCCACCATGGTATTTCATCATTTGTTTATTACTAAAGTTATTATACACATACCTATAGTATCTCTGAAAATTATCTGCTGATATACATCGCTATATATAGCAGCATTTGTAATGCAATGTCACTTACTGTAAAGAATATAGTCGTGCATTTATGAATTTTACAATATGTAAATTCCAAACACTATACTATAACACTTACTGCCTTACCTATTCATTGTGTACTATTATGTAAACAAATTACTTACATCTTGTTTGAACCTCATGTAAAAAAATATATGACTAAACCACCAGAATTCGCTGACCTATAGGTGATAATGAAAGATAAACTTCTCATTTAGTGATCAGAATCCCGTGTATATATGTATGTTTAATTTGTGAAGTTGGAAGAAATAATTTACCTTTAGAAATCTTCACTTAAATGTTAAGGCATTCAACATCGTAACATAGTTTCATAAAAATGCCATTGTGAACATACTGTAAAACAGCAATGAAAGGAGAATTTAGTTGTAGGTAGATTTACACAAGTGTACCGAGACGTACAAATTTTAAACTAATATATCTGAAAAATGGTGCTCAAAATCTGAAAATATTACAGGCTTAGTCATTACAGAAGTTGAAAGATGATGAAAACAACTAAGTCACAGTGAAAAAAAGAAAACAAACAAACAAACAAACCCCACAAACACTCAAATTAAAACCTAACTCCCACTTGCCTTACTTACATGAATAATCCCCTCGATTTTAAAGGGACTATTTGAATAAGTAAAGCATGGAAGAGAAGAGGATGAACACGGTGTCAAACCTATGATGGGAATAGATGCAGAAAAGCTTTGCGTAGTATCCGGGAACAATTTTCACCTAGAACTCAGGAACTGGAATAAGACCAGTTCAGGTACTTTTAGCGAATTTGTACCCAGCCCGTAACAGGAGAAATCAGAATCTTCCGTTCACTAAGGATAAAAGGAAAACATCCTTAAAACAAAAGTGTTTTTTTTACATCAGATGAAAGGCATTTGTTAAACAAAGAGCTAAAGTCTGCTATTCAAATCAAACACTGTACTAGAAAACCACAGCGAGGCAAGCATTATTAGAGGCTTCACAGCAGATGGAAAAGCTACTTTGTTGTAGCCTAAAGATGTAAAATGCAATCCCAGTCCCTAAGTGGCACTGGTACAACCGTGGAAATCATACAGCCAGATGAAGCACATAAATTTCCCATATGAACAATTGTTTTCATTTTCCTCCCATGCCACTAGATATTATAAGTGGAAAGTAAAACACAAGTAAATATGTTCATTCCGCTCTTGTGATCGGTGATAAATGAAAGGCTATTGAGCC